>JAYMFX010252113.1:0-19595 GCA_036784945.1 Monocelis spectator
TTCTCAACTATGAGGAGCTTCTTCGTAAGTTTATTATGTGGATACTTTAGATGTTTTTCCTGTATTTGTGTCAGATAGAAGATCTCTTGTGGTCGTCCTGAAATTTATGACCTGATAAAAGACCTTATTCAACCAACAGCAATCAGAAATGTTTATTTTGCATACAAAAGTTCTAGAATATACATATGATCATCATATATAAAAGGAGTAATTGGTCACTGGTAGAATGTTTCAATTCTTGAGGAAACTTAGCAGGAAATGTCAATTTGAACAAAACTTAAACAGGATAGTGCGTCATCATGATCCTTAACTTATGATGATTATCCTGACTCAACAATGATATAAGAGTTGTAATTGAAACAAATCAGAAATACCTACTGGATCATTATAACAAATGAAATGCAACTACACAAAATGTGCATTGGTGATGATTTTTATTCTTGAATCAATACAAATAAAAGTTTGTCAACAAACATGAACAGGAGTTGCATAAATCAGCAGATTACTCGAAAATGTTCTAACGGCTATCTAAATGTGAGAGACTTAATGAATCACATAATTGGAGGATAACCTGCAATGCAAATATTTAGAAGAAGAATCAGAATGAAAACCATAGATGACACAGATGAAACTGACTGGTTTTATGGAATAATTTAGTTTTTTCGTGTATGATCCATTTTTTCTCATAGCTTTTCTAGCTTGAGGATTCAGTCTTCTGCATATAGCATTAATACTTTTACAAAAAAGATTTACTTACTAAATAAAATGAAATTGGGCACTAAATTGTTCGCTGGTCAATTCATCAGCTATTCTGATTTCCAACCATCTACATATCACACTGATTCGCGGGAATTGTTGTTTACAAGCGCGGATTTCATCAATTGACGCAAATCGATTTTTCTCATTTTTTTGATTTCAAGGAAAGCAGAGATGAAGTAGTACGTAGGATTGGGTCCCAGGAAGGAGAAGATCATTGAAAACAGAAGAGAATATTCGAATTATGGAAGAGATGATCCAAGACCAATCGTCAAATCGTCTGTTTTTGAAATTATTCGAGAAAGATTTGGGTCTACAATGCTTGTCTATTAATTTTTGATATAAAACGCAATTTTTACAACTGCTGATCCTATTTGCTGTAAAGTTTAAAATTGAGTCACTTTTAATTCAATCCAAAAAGTTAGATCATTCGTATGACAGTATGACAATTTCTATGTCCTATCATGCAAAATTGAATAACAAATTTTAATATTATAATGAAAATATTTGGCTTCATTAAAGCACTGAAATGTTAAAATGATTTATTATAAATGGTAAGTGATTAGAAATAATTCTATAAACGCATAAACATTTCTACTTACATCAGGATAGCGTTCTTTCGTCTGATAACAATTTTCCATCATACTAACGATCGAAATGATCGATTATGATCGAAAATTGTTATTGATAGTTATTGAGTCATGCCAGTTACAAATACAATATTTTCTGTGTTCTGTTGTGTTGTTTGGTGCAGTAAATCAGCCTTATTTGTTTATGCTTGTACTTTTAGATGCGCCAATTTTTGAAGTATCTCCAGTTATGTTTGATTCTCATCTATCAAATCTCTACTCTATTCTATATTATTTAGCTATTTCAAGAATGCATTAATAAGTCTATTCATGTTCAAGTATATCTACAGAATATTACAAATGCTTCTATAAAATATGACTGACATTTACAAACGTATGACAAATTAAACATTATGGATTATAAAATATTGGAAAGATATAATACATTTTAGACATTTAGACACGTAAATACAACAATTATAATGTTTATTGATTGTTTAGTAATTTGATTTAAATCATTAAAAGCAATAGAACTGAAGACTGCCTAACAACTCTGTTAAATTATTGTGTATAGCATTTGGTAGAGACAGTTAGATTCATTGCATTCATAGATATCGAGCCATACGTAATTTGGTTTAGAGGTGTTGAAGAAAAGTACAATTATTTTTCAGAGTTACGGCTATATTTTTGTATTTTAATGATGATTATTGTTCGCATATTTTGGAAGGAAATGTAAAGCCGAAGAGTAAATTTTAAAATTACAGTTTTATAGTTGCTATAATGTATAATTTCCTGAATTTCCTTAAATATGAGAACATAATTTAAAACATATACTTGACGCAATCATCGAAACAGCGCTGACTTCAACAGGCTCTTCTCTGTAAAGAACCATGAATGATGGTTGTCATATACAGTAAATAATATTATTGTCTCTCACAAATTTATTTTTATTGCTGTAAAAGAAAACAATATTTACGAAAATTAAAAATGTATAGGATCCATAATAATTTTGTGGCAATTTGACAATAATGTTTTCAATAACGTTTTATTTTTGAACCTGTAATGGATGATTACATGATGAATACATTACCTAATCGTAAGTTTATTCATTGAGACTTATGTAGATACTTTTCATGTTTTTCCTGTATTTGTGTCAGATAAAAGATCTCTTTTAGTCGTCCTGAAATATATGACCTGATAAATAATCTTATTAAACCAACAACAATCAGAAATCATTTTGTATTCAGAAGTTCTATTATTGTAGCAAAATACAATGTTGAAAAATATATAGAAATATATAATGAGTCACTGGGAGAATGTTTCAATTCTTTCAGAAACTTAGCATGAAATATCAATTTGAAATAAATTTAAACAGGATAGTACGTCACCCTGTCTCTTAACTTGTGGTTGACTGAAAACAACAATGATATAAGGGGTTGTGATTGCAACAGATCAGAAATACTCACTGGATCAATATAACAAGACAAGAAGATCCATTATTGGTGATGATTTTTCTTCTTGAAACAATACGACATGAAAAGGAGTTGTATGGAGTAGCAGATTACCCGTAAATGTTCTAACAACTATAGAGTATCTAAATGTGATAAAATTAATGAATCACATCATTGGAGAATGACCTACAAATATCCAAGGAAAATCAGGATGACAAACGAAAATAGGAAAGATAAGACTTTAGAAGAAAGCAACTGTGAACGAATTGAAATATTTAAGTCATTTAAGATTAACCGAATTGGCATAATATTTGTTTATTCACACTGATGTGCGGCATTTGTTGTAAGCAAGGATTGAATCAATTGACGCAAATCGATATTTCTCAAATTTTTATGAGTTGAAATGCAATCAATGCATGAAAATATTATTGTAGCTGATGATAATAAAATGTATTGAAAGGAAAAATATCGATAACGTTATAATACGAAATTAATGAGCGCTTAATTCATCTGTTATTTTGTCAATCAATTGATTATTAAAATGAATCGATTACTTCAAATAAAAATTTTTTATCTTTGTATTTTAGCACCATCAAATAGGTATGATCGAGTAGAATACCATGAAGCGATACAAAATGATGAAGGTATGAATTACTTTCTAAATAAAATAAAATAAAGTGTTTCATTGAGTGACTTTGACTTAATATTCTGATTTCTAAAAAGTTTCTTCCAGGCATGATGAACATTCGGTTCTTTCAACACATTTCATATTTTTATAGGTCGCGTAAAAAAACAATTTTATATAAGAAATCAAAACTTGTCTATTGATTTTTCATATAAAAGTATTTTTATGGGTTTGGTTTTGGGTTTTCTTTTAAATTTTCTGGAAAGTTAGCAATTCAGTAACTTTTAATTTAAGACAGAGAGTGATTGGTGCTTCAGTTTAATTAATATCTATGGGTATGACAATTTCTATGTCTTATAAGACATAGAAATTGTCAGATATAATTATCATGCAAATTTGAATAGCAAATTTTAGTATTATAAGGAAATTTGGTTTAGAACATGAAAAGTTATTTAATAGTGGTCTGAAGACAAACATTACTTCAAAGAATATTCCTCAATCATTGTTCAAAATATTTATTCTTTATTTTAGTTCTAGGTGATGCTCCTGTGAGTAATGGTAAGTATTTTGATATTAGAAATAATTTTATCATGCATAATCATTTGATTCATTATTGATACTACTTACATATTTTTCAGATCAGGATAGCGTTCTTTCGTCTGATGGTTTGTATATAACTATTATTAACTATTATTTATTCTTTCATTTTATAGATATTATTTCAATTGTTAGACAATTTATTCATATGAACTTACAATATGTATGTAATCTGGAAATAATGAAAACAAAATATAAGTAGGCTATAAGCATTTTTCATCATATTGATAATTATGGAGCCATGCCAGTTACAAATACTTAATATACTATGTACATAAAAGCAATATTTTCTGTGTTCGGTTGTGTTGTTCGGTGCAGTAAATCAGCCTTATTTGTTTTGAAAATATACTTTTAGATGAGCCAATTTCCGACGTATCACCAGGTATGTTTGATTATATATCATCTATAAATTGTTTAATCTATATAATTTAGCTAATTCGAGAATAGAAAAATACGAATGCTTCTATAAAATATGCCTGACATTTACAAAAATATATAACAAATTAAACATTATGGATTTTGAAAAAATTAGGAAGATGTAACACATTTAAACATTTAGCATATATACATATTTGAGACATTGACATAAACTTTAAATCATAACAAATTTTATTCAATTTTGTATTTTGTAGAAACAGAAGCTAAAATTGACACATATAAAAGAAAGCAATCTACAGGTATTCATACGTCATATCTTAATTACAGTACGCGACAAAAGTTTGTCATCAAGAATGTTTTTCGTTTAATTCTAGTTATTTTTAAGTTTGAAACTCTCAGGGTAGAATTATGGGGCTATAACGATGGACGTTATCAAATGTCAATGTTTTTTCAATAAATTAATGATTAATTGCCATATTTTAGTATTATGCACAAATGTTTTCATTATAATAGCCCCCACAGTGATATTACGTCATATATGCACAAATTCCTTTAAGTACTGGGATCAAATGAAAACTGATCTAAATCATCGATGCGGTCAGTAACTGATCTGATACGAGTAGAGTGAAATATTTAAGACTCTGTTGCATCATCAGAGCATTGATGGCACTTATATTAAGGCCCACTCCCACATCCAAGTCGTCCCAAAAAGATAATTCCTCGGGATGACGCTATAATCTTTAGAGCAGCATCAGTAAATCCCTTTATTTCTGCTGCTGAGATTAAACATCAGAATTTCAACGATCTCCTATCAATTTCAAAACGCACAATTCAGTGTAGACTTCGAACAACATACATATGATGAAAGTATATATTTGAATGTTAATTCTCCTTATAAAATTATAGTGATAATAAAAGCATCTTTAGGATTCAAGATTTATGAAGTAAATATACCGTGTAGAATTTATTTATATCTTGTTACTCTACTTATAGGCTATAGACCCCAAGATATTCAACAATTGCTGGATCATCCAAAAGAAACAACTAATCTTCTGGAAGAGCTTTGGAAAGCGAGACGAATAGCAGATTTATCCTTACTGCTGAAAATGATGTGTACAATCCCAGATTCAATAACCAACGAGCAAAAACAAAGTATTTTTGATGATTTTGAAAGGTAAATTTATATACTTAAAACTGATCTCATTGTTCATTCGCCAAAATGTGGGAGGTTCTTTTTGACACTTCTTATGTGGACACATATAGTGACTATAATAAATAGATTGTAATCTCTTAGTTAGTTCTTTCCAGTTAATTTTATCTTCATTAATTGCCCAAACAACACTACTGCAAATTTGCATGATGAACACTATCTCCGCCTAACTTCCTGCCTATTTAACAATTTCATTAATGTTTAATTCAAAAATCCGTGAAACAATCAATGATTAAACCGTTGACAAACCAAGGGAAACATCTTGACGACCAAACTGGTGGGACAATTTATAATGATGATGATTACGGTTTGAACAGCTCATCGCCAGACGACTCACTACCTACAAATCCACTCCTCACAAGTCCACAAAATCTAATCTCCATTAACAAGTGCCGTTAAATTTTAATGTCCTGTCTTCTATTTTTAATATTGTAGATCAAATATTTTAATACTTTTATCAAGAATATTGAAATTTCTACACAAAGAACCAGCGATGTGTACCAGGGATCATTGGGATTTGGCAAAGTCAGTTTACAAAATAATGATCATTGGAACAAACTGCTCTCAATCATTTAGCGAATCAATAAATGATTCACAATTCCTCAAGAACAGATTGCAAAAGAACATGGAAAATGTTAACCACTATAATGACACTCCAATTATAGCCTCTATGATAGAGTTTTGTGTAATAATTATTTATAATATTGTTCAAACAAAAAACCTGACCCATAAATTTGATGCAAGTTTACAAACTGCCCTAATTAATCTTCTCCGTTTGGATAAGGACATAGTAAAAATATTCACTCAATTGTCATTAGCCTTTGTTCTGGATAAAGATTTCATGACTACAAGTAATGATATTGATGTCGATATGATCAAACAAATACTTCACTCTTTGTCAAGATATTCTTCTGGAAGAAAAATTAAATTGTTTGGGACCATATCATTAACAGTAAGATGCTCTATTTATTTTTATTTTTGGAATTTAACTGTTTTCACTGCTAATACGGGTCACAAATATGGGGTCTCTTCTGTCTATTTGGTGTCCTGTTTGCATGCTAATTGCAGTATTTTTACGTTAATAATAGTGATTGAATCATCAAATATAGAAGAGACTACAGGGATAAAGAGACCACGAATATTTTAAATTCTCATTTCATGTGTTTAATATTGTTTTATTCTTTCATTAATAAATGTTTTGTTGATCACAATTTCATTTTAAGGCTGTCAAACTTAATGTTTAGTCTTGTATTTAAATGCATTATTACATTATTTGAAATAAAAGTTAAAGTCGCAGCTGATTAAAGGATAAAGATAAAATAAAAGGCTGTTGTCAAAAATAAAGATAGAAAAATAATCTCTGTAGGATAAAAGATAATAATATGGAGTTAAAGACTAATGATATGAGTTTTCTGATTGAATATTTCTGCAGCGGAGTTTTTCTATTATTATAAAAAAAATAACCGGAATGATATTTACATATTTAAAAATATTAAACTAAGACACTGCTAATATTTTTAGTATACTTCAATCAGGATCAATGTTTCTATTTTTCTTATTTAGGCTGTAGAGGTTTTGAGATATCTATCAAAAGTTTGTATAAATCCAAATGCACAAACTGCAATTCTTGATAATAATGGATTGGAAATTCTCCAACAGATTCATGATGCAGGTAGTCTTGAAGAACAGACTGAGTGTCTATACTGTCTGGACCGTTTGAACTCATTGTTACGTGATAATTCTCCTCAAATTCAGAGTCACGAAGAAATGCAAAGATTTGAAGAACAACAGTCCGAACTTAATGATCAACTAATAAGTTACGACACTACTTGCTAAGTAAACACAAAAATATGAAGCTTGATTAATGCATCTTTATTAGTGTACGTAAACAATTTCATCCTCACTGGAATATCTCTAATTATAACTACATGTACAATCCAGTATAAATTAGTCATAGAATAAATAATATTTATTCTAGGGTATAGGATACATACACACTACATACAGTGTATCTATTTTGATAAACAGTTAGATAAGTACATCAGCTTACACATACAATGAAATCATTTTAGTCATTTTATATTGCTTACATAAATGTATACATACCATATCTGAAAACTTGCATGACTTATACTATTTGTAATTGACATTTATAGAAGTCACACGAACTTATTTATCTTTAAAAAATATTTTAACCCTATTAAAACCCTTTGTTTCTCAGGGCTCGGGTTCAATGGACACTTCGGATTTAAATTTACTGGCGTGCTTTTTAATACAAGCAGTAACGACTAATGCTTTTATGTATATGTTAAGCAAGTTTTGTGAAAGTGTCGGTTGCATACAACAATTTGTGTCATGTTAGCTAAAATGAGTATACATATGAGCAAAAAAGATTCATACGTAGATTAAATAAAGAAATCTTTGTTGAGCTAACAAATGTGTAATTTTATAAAATAGATCATTGTTTGAACAAAATTAATTTGAATGTATTCTTTCCCTTTAGAATCATTTCATGAATATATTAAATATTTTCTGAATTTTAAGGCGGGTGCACAATCTGTTACTCATGAGACTTTAATTTAAATTTTGTAGAACTCTCTTGGTCTTCATATAAATCAGCTGTTCAATTTACTTTACTGACTTCATAACTTAAATTCTCTTTCAATTTAATATCATTTATTTAATGATAAACTGGCTTAATTTGAATAATTTCCTAGGCAGAGTAAATGTACTAAATTAATTTTTTCATCAATAAGTTAACTATGTTATATAAACACAAAACTTATAATTTATTAAACTTTTACTTTTACTAAGTATTTTTTAAATGAAATTTAAATGAAATTTAAATTTTTAATTGAACATCCAAAACTTAAGATATTTGAAAAGAAAATTACCTAGAAAACATATAGTTTCTTAACTTTGAGGAGTATTTTGTGCGGTTGCTATGCAATTTAGATGAACATGGTAATAAGACATTCACGAAACATACAGATAATAAAAATGACAGTTTTGAGTGAGTTATTTCGCCTGTATGCAGTTTGTATGTATTATGCAACTTACAAATGACTAAAAAAACGTGTTGACTTTGACGTATCAAATGTTCTGATGTCATTCATGTGTTTATTATATTTGAATGATTTAAATCCATCAGAAACATTTTTAATATTTACATACATTTACATATGTAATTACGCAATAAAATCGTAGTTCATAAATCCATTTTTTATATTTAAAATGACGGATTTTCATGGGTAAATCATACATTTTTTAGGCAAATTTTCTGTCTTTTTGTTAATATAAAAAGTGACACAGATTAAATTTAAGATGTATTTTACAAACAAAATTTAAAATTCAAAGCAATTCTAAATTTTTTTAAATCTCATTTATTTTTAAAATAAATACACATTATAAATATATTACTTTTATTTAAAAATGTAGTATATCGATTTTTAATATTAAAATAAAGCATTTAGTTGCATTTTCCACACGTAATGTAACCTAGGATAGTTTTGCGGAAATGTTTGAAGCAAACTACAAAAAGTATTGGATTCATCACGTGATTCAAATATGAGAACATGTAGAGACGTCCACCCCACATAGCAAACGTCATTAAATCCCACTGCTGTCGACCACTCAAAAGGAATATAATTGGACCAGTGTTTTGTAAAATTTTTAATGTACAATAAGGTAAGGATGTGACAATAAAAATGAAATTCACAAGGATTAGAAGGCGTGTTGTCCGCATTGACTTTCTTGAGATATTATTGGCGCTTGAAAATTCTCTTTGTCGTAGACAGTAGATTATGACAATATTACCAAATGCTAGCAGAAGGCCGCATAAAATTTGAAAAAAGCTCGGAATTATAGCTGATAATGACAAAATGATTTCCGATTTCTGAAACAAAACAAACACATTATTTCATGAATGTATCTCTTATTCTGAAACCATTCAAATATCCACCTACAAAACAATCAAATATTGCTGTAACAATATCTTCTTGTTTTTGTAGTATTTTCGAGTAAGTAATAGTTATGCATTATTCGACAACAAACTTTATTTACTACACTTCTCACCTCATTTCTTGGTATTCAGTTGGACAAAAATGATCAATATCATTTTGCCCTCTAAAATATTTCACGGAGGTGAATAAAGATTTTGATTAACAGATTACCTAGTGGCTAACAAGACTTCTTTAAAAAGACTGTATATTAATGTCTTAACTATGTGTTACTAGACGCCAGGTGTATTAGACCTGAAAATTATTTATCAATATTACATATAAGAAGTAAAAAATCAACTTACAAAACTGAGTGATCTCATGGTTTTTTCAAAGCATTCTTTCGTACTGACTAAACAAAAAAGCAAACACAGATAAATTGTGGTTGAAATAATCAAAATTTTCTTAATTTTTCTGTCACAAATCTGTTTAACTTTCATTGGCTTCCACACTGCTATTACTCTCTCAAAACTTACTAAAACAGTGAAAATACTGGAGCATTGTCGAAATATTTCCACAGATATTTCAAAAATAATACATTCGTTTATGATCCATGATTGTCCTGATATTTTGACTGGAATTAGAAACTCAAACATTTTTCTGTAAGGAAAATCGAACCCGAATCCTAAAAATGTATTTAAAGGATCCGTAAATAAAAATGAGAGATCAGCTAATGATATAATGATGAATAGATTTTTAGCAAAAGATTTAAACTTGTTTGTATTTTTGAAATACACAGCACTCAATATATTCCCAATTGATCCAACTAACAAAATAATACCAAAAGGTGACACCGCTAAAACTCGAGGCAGATCAAACGTAATCATTTTATATTTTGATATAAATTAGTGCTTCTCTGTGTGAAATTTTACTCAAGATATGTATTTGTAAATGTTTCATTGTCTTATATAGCCTATATCACGCCCTATACACATTCATATATGTAAGTATGTATGTAAAACAGCGCATTTTTAAAATGTACATCGATATTATCAGAACAATAGGTAGATATAAAGTTCTCTATATTGTAAAATTCCAGTTTAATTTTCTTCTCTGTGTCATCATTGAGAAGATAATCAACTCTGTCCCACCCAGAATTTTACCTCAATTAACCACATGTGGGGATGTTTTTCATAATTAGTGAGTGCATCCTTATTTACTGTTTGGTACATTAAAGTTTACCGCATAAAACACACATTAAAACTTTACATTATAATAAAGAAAGAATATATTTAACTTTCAAAAAAAATCTTCATCAGTAAGTGTAAATATAAAGTGAACGAATCAAAACGACTGTCATAAACTAAAAATCATAGAAATGGAAACATTTAAAATTTAAACAATAATAATTGAAGAACAGCCTATAATTTGTATTTACTGAATTTAAAAAAATGTAAATATAACATTAACATTGAATCTGGATTTAATTTAATCAACTAAATCTTCTTATTCATTACACACCTTTGAGGAAAATAAATGATATTATTAATATATAAAGACAAAGCATGGGCAAAACAATCAAGTGCTGCAGATCCGAGAGCCGTCCGCAATAGAAGAATAGAAGGGAGTATAGTTGATTTTGCTGACTCATTAGATCATTATAATCATTTATTGTTTTTGAGTAATTTTTTTTCATTCATTTTTGAAATGAAAATGTTTAGAATTTTTTAGATCTTTTATACTTTAAGTTTTGATAATTAAATTCTATATAATAATGATCATTGTAAAATTCAATTTTTTAACATTTTCAGGGCAAAATCCAATAATTTTACCGTGTGGGATATTTTCAGGATATACTGGGAAAATATCCTGGTATATCCCGCTAAATTCGTACATAGAGGCTATACTCGGTCGACTAGTCACCCTATCCCACTAAATCATACAGGATTCCCGCAAGAAGTACGCAGGACCCCGCAAGAAGAATGCGGGAATTTGAGGAGAAAATATTCACGCAAATTCCTGCAAAATTCGGAATTTAGCGAGATATACCAGGATATTTTCCCAGTATATCCTGAAAATATCCCACACGGTAAAATTATTGGATTTTGCCCTGAAAATGTTAAAAAATTGAATTTTATAATGATCATTATTATATAGAATTTAATTATCAAACTTAAAGTATAAAAGATATTCTAAAAAATTCTAAACATTTTCATTTCAAAAATGAAAAAAACAAAATAATTGAATTTTTTTAAATGCAACAATTAATTTATAATATTGATATTTACAAAGAGTAGTGTCATCAGCTTGGTAATCATGGTAATCAGCTTTCTTTTACAGCGTATTGTGATGGGACAAATATTATTTTTAATATTTGTGCAACTCAATTGGAAATCGTTACTTACCCTTGTTTTAAAGCTTGTTTTGACATCGATGTACATGATGCATAAGTATAATACAGTCTACTACTAAAAATATTTTTAAATTTTTTAAAAGCAACTCCATATTTTTTAACAATTTAATACATTTTGTTTTAAATTGGCTAATTAATATTAAATACTTTCTGCAGCTGCATTGTTTAAATTATCTGTATTTATTAAGGATGTAGGGTTGTATTAAAATAATTTATTTTTAGTTACTTCTGTTTTGTATAATTTCTAATATTATGTGTCTACATAAAGGGTTTAAATGTTTAACATTTTTTATAAAGCTAATCCACTCTTATAAATCACTACCATTTGAAAGCCACTTATTTATGTTATTCACCTTTCATTCACAATTATATAAGATAGTTTTTAATTGATTTAAACCTAATAAATATTTTTGCTTTTATGTTTAATAAAATTATTATAAAGATGTAATAAATGTTTACCTTTTTCTTATAAAAGTGTGATTAGCACAAAACTATAAATATTTCAGTTAATAAAATATATGTATAATATTTATGAATGCAATATGTATAGACTATGATAGTATGTTATATTTGAAAATCAAGAAACAAATTAACTTGTCGTAAAATAAATTATATCATTCAAAAACGTTTTTGTGTTTTGACAAGTTCCACTTCAATCAATCCAATTTACTTAAGTGAAACAATTATAAGCAAGTTTTAAAACAATGCTTAGTAGGGTTCCATATACTTTTTTTTATACTGTGTTGCCTGCTTGATCAATTTTATTATAAAAATATTTTGAAGTTATACTATTTGTATTTGGAAATATCTCCAAGAAGTCCAGGACTCATGATCAGGTGGTAATAGAGGTACAATACAGTTTTAATGGTAAGAGAAAGGAATGGTTCATCACAGGCTCTATGGTTCATCCATGATGACAATTTTTTTTGCAAGCATTCAAGAGATTTTTGTTGAGATAGTTTAGAGAAGCAGTTAAAGTTAAAGCATGGGCCCAATTTCACCACAGTAGTCCCATCCCATATTGGCAAAACAAGAATAGGGACTTTTTAAGATTGATTTTTTTATATAGCTTGAGTAGCATCAAATCTGGTTAATTCAGGCTCTTGATTTCTTTGCTGCTTTTAAGAGGTGATCATTCTATTTTAGATTTTTAGTGAATTTTTCTCTTGAAATGGTAATATTCCAAGTTTCAATTTAAGCTAATTGGTCAGTTTTTCCTTCCGAGAGATGTCAAGATGAGCATAGCTTGAGTTGATATAGAGAAAGTTCTGAAAATTTTAAAAAGGGATCAGTTGTGATCTAACGTATAGAGTACCTATGACAAGCAGACTAAAATAGTTTTATCTGCATACAGGAAGCATTTACTTTTAGTGAAGAGTTATTAGATGTTATTCTGACTTTAATTTGATTACTTATTGTCAGGTTGTTGCCAGTTTTTCTGTGCATAAAGAACTATTTAGGAGCCTGTTTGAACTCTTGAGAATTTCTGGTTCACAACAGATGGGGAGGCTGTCTGAGGAGATGTAGTTTACTGGGCCAGATTTAAATAATTTTAAACCTATTTTTAAGAAATAAATTTAGAACGATTCCACTAGAAATAAAAACAACTATTTAATCACTCAATTTCATCATAAATTGTCACTGGTGTACATTGATTAATAATTAGGTGACTAGGTATCACTAAAATTTGTTCATAACTTGTCTCAGTGGTATCACTATAACTATTTGTTTTTATTTGTAGTGTAATATGTTGTAATTATATGCCTCAAATAAGTGATCAAACCAAGACTCTTAATTTTCATCAGCCAGTATTTCATATTTAAGTATATAATAGTGTAACATAATATATGTTGAACACTATGAAATGTTAATATTAAAACAGAAAGTCATTAGCACAAATCTAACTTCTTTTGCCTTTTTGGATAAGGTCCTCTTAATCTTCACTTGAAGACTGACAATTTTGTCACTCTCACTCATCACAACTTCTAGATTCTTGCTGTACCGCAGCTTACATCTAGAGTAATCACAAGCATTCTGTTTAAAAAACATTCCACAGTCAATTTGATTTCCTTTGATGTGGTGTTTTGAAAAAAGTGAACAGTTTGAGTATTCTCCATTAAAATTAATTGGGGCACCATTAGTTGTAGATGCTACAATTGAATAATTGATGGCTCCTTGTATTATTTTGCTGCATTTCATTTTCTGGTCTTCTGAAGTTTCTTTGTAGTCTCTCACAGCAGTGGAGAGACTCATACATTTGCCCTATAATATCAATGCACTCACTGCGTTCATGCATTATATGCATTCGTGCATAGAATTATTCTATACATATTTTTGGGCAACATACTCAAGCAGAATTAGATATTTTAAAACATGCATTTGCCCTATAATATCAATGCACTCACTACGTTCATGCATTATATGCATTCGTGCATAGAATTATTCTATACATATTTTTGGGCAACATACTCAGCAGAATTAGATATTTTAAAACATGTTGTATCTCATTGATTAATAGAAATTCAATTTAAAAAGCTCTATATCTCTCAATAATTAGACAAATCTTTGTAAACATACCTAATCTATGGCAGTAATACTTGAAAACATACACATTTATTTTATTTTTTTATTTATTTACCATATACATGCATGGCCTTTTCAGGCAATATCGCATGACACAAGCAATGTACAAGTTAGGTCCAAGTACATAAGCAAAAATTTCATAAAAAGGTTGAACAAAGGATAAGTAGCAGAGTCAATAATTTTGTTAAACTAAGTCAATACTCATTCCCAGTAGCAGTAAGAGGTCATCAAGCTGTGACACGGCACTTATATCATATTTGAACGCATCCTTCAATGCTACAAATTCTCCAAAAAGGGTAAAGGCAGATACTAATTCAAGTCTGTATTGTTGTATATATAAGAGCAGGAAGAATATAAATATACTTATAATATAAAAATGTAAGTACTTATATAAATTTCATTTTTTGTTCATGTAATAGTAGCTTATCTTCACTCACCACTTCCTAGGTGTTTTTTTAATAAATATATAGTTCAGCAGGCTCTAGTTTGTCAATCTTCAAGATTTAACTGCAAACTTCACAATCTGACCCTTTCAATGTTTTGGGAACCACAGGGTCGAATTAATGGGAGTAGACTGTATACATATACTTAGTTTACAGTCTATTATTTATTTAATCAAAATTGTATTAGTTGAAGAATGGCTTTTATTTATTTTCGTTAGTTTATGTGGTCTTTATGCTTCACTTTTGCTATTTGCTGAAGATCAGGATCATACCTTCCAAAAATATTTCCATAAACTTGGGATGTCTGATACAAAAGATAAGAGATTAGTGTGTGAATGTGCTGCAAACCTGGTCCTTGAAGTAAATGCGATAAAGGTGAAATAGTATATCTCTTGATATTTTTAGTATTTATGGTACATGTTCATTATCTAAAATATCTATATTTATAACGGCTGCATTAGTAGCATTTAAAAATGGTGTAAGAATTACTGATTCAAATAATAATTTTTTTGTTTCAGGTTATGAGTATAAGTATGTAAAGCATAACATTTGTTTACACATGTCAATTAGTTAGAATACTGTTGGCAGTGCTGATAGTGGGGGAGATAAGTATTTTTGAGGAATTCAAAAAGGAATCTCCATATTATAGAAATTTTACATTTCTAAGAAGAGAAATTGGATACTATTTTACTTTGTTCACATTCAAGCTAAATCTAATCTTTTACTCCACTGTATTGAAATGAAGTGTCAGCTGAGCTGCACGATTCCATATTGGATTGCATGCTTGGGGAGGAGGAGGATGATATGGCGTTCTTCACTTTGATAAATTTCGGATTATCTCTTCCGATGATGTCCCAACACTTCCAGTATTGGTTTCTGTTGAAATGGAGCATGTCCTGTTTTTTGAATGTGGTCTTCTTATATTGGCTCCAATATATTGTGACAGTGCTACAGTTAGATGATGTGCCTCAACTTATTCAGCAAGATCGCTACACATTACTTGGTGATAGTGCATATCCATGCCAATGGTATCTGCTGACCCCCTATCCAGCTGGGAATCCCCTAAATCCACAGCAACAAACCTTCCAACGTCGTGTGCTGGCGGCTACACAAAATGTAAAACAAACAATAGGCTTACTTAAACAACTATTCCAAGTTGTAAATAGAAAGGCTAGATATATTTATTAGACAAAGTACCGTCGGTTGTAATGGCATGCTGTGTACTCCATAATAGATATCGTCATTTTCCCGTTACCTTGGCATTCCCTTATATTCCAAATCTTGAGTATAACAATAAAAATCTGCAAGATAATTTTGTTGGCAATGCAGTTGGAAATGCAGTGAGGCAAGCTTATATCGACTGGTATTTTACTTGAAGACTAAATTGTATTTGAAATATATAATAAAACATATCTATCCTATCTAAACTTAAATTGCCATTTTTCAGTTATCATTAGATTCTAATATTAGACTATAAGGTATCTTCATAGGTTCTTAATAATACTCTTATCAACATGAAACTAGATTATAAGATCTATAGGAAAAAACATTAGATTATTAGGAACGTGAAACAGATCATTAGATTTTCCTAGAAATCTAATGTCCTAATCTTAAGATAATTCGACTTGAAACAGGCTCCTGCTTAACTATTTGATAAGATATTGTTCTTCTTCTTAAAATTGTTTAATGGAAAATGGAAATTTATCTTTCCCAATTTTCTGAGGATACATTGTGTACAGTGGAACCAATAACCACTTATTTCCATATCTTGCGGGAACACTTCCAATACAGCAGTTCGATTTGCTTCCTCAAAATCTGCCATAGATTTTCTTGGCCTAAACTGAGGTACTAATTGCAGTATTCTTCGATAAACCCCTACATACAGGATGTATTGCTCACGCAACATAATTGATGATATAACAATGTTAAGCCAAATTGCGTTAAAAGTTAAAAAATAAGAAATAAATTTCTTCAAGGAATCAATATATTTCGGTCTATCTGACCATTTTCAAGATTAAAAATATAAGCCTATATAAGTATTAAGTACAATCATGTACATTATGAAAATCAGAGTCCGATTCCGCTCCTCACTATCTAAAAAAGTAGAGTGACGAGTAATAGTTACATTTTATCATACTTAGAAAATGAAATATTTGTAGGAGATATGCCTACCAATCACGAGTATTTCGGGTAGCTTTCTGACCGTACAAGATTGAAATATTCTGCAGTAAACAATAGATATGCATTTCCTTAGACTGAGCTTTTAAATGTGCAAAATTAATCAAATTATTATTTAATCAATTCGGGGAAAGCCAGTAAAGTTATTATTATTCCATGTGAGCAATTCATCGCATTTGCTTTCATTACTGTACATTCGGAGTTATTCGGACACGCCAGCCGATCAGAACTAACGAATTGGTGAGCGATATTCATATATGCTCATTCAAGCAATTTAAAATGGACTAACTTCACAACTAGATATCGCAAAATCTATAACAAACACTTCGATAATTCTTTAGTTTTTCCATATTGAAGATAATAGTTTGTCATCTATCAACTTTAGCACAATTTTCTAACCCCGATTGCGAGCTACTATAGTAGCTATAATCAACAATCTGACCTACATAAACATTATTACTGTCAAAGTGTCAACTTCGTGTATGTCTCGTCTGCGACGTTTTCTAACTTCTGGCTTATTTGCTTCAACAAACATCTTGCTATCTGCAATTGTTAGAATAGGGTTGTTTTTATTAACATCTGGAATTTTAGCTTCCCCACAGTTCCTTTTGTCGATGATAGAAGAGATTCATTTCTTTGCGCCATGCGCTGGTCTGTCTGTTCTTTCTTCCTCTCGTTCTACTCTCTCGAGTCTTATGTAGGGTGTAGAGTTGTTAATTTGACCCTCCAAGTACATAGCCATCCATGGTTACATTGATAGCTGTACTTTGACGATTTTGTGTCCAATGTGAAGCGGAAGGAAGTTCGTCCTCTTCTTTGCTTTGTGTTCATGGTGGTTGTTCCAATTATTTGTCAGCGTCCATTTATACTTTATTCTCTTACAGCCAAATATGGTTTAGATTACAGATAATGAAGTAATGTAAAACGAATATATCTATTACAATTGTTTTTTTCTGTTTCTCTTTTTAGGCTAAGAACCATTGGAAAGAATGTCGCTCAAAATCTTCAGTTAATTAAAACCGACACATTTTCAACAAACCCGGAAAAGATGACCCCTCTTGTTCTCTTTTACGCGTGGTTCAACGCACCTCCTAATGCCATCTATAAATACACCAGCTTTTATGAAAAACAAGGATGGGACATCTTGATACTGAGAACTACAGTAACTGAATTTTTATATCCCAAACACTGTTCCACAGTATGCACATCAAATTATGAAACAATTCTGAGTGACTATTCGATAGACAAGCCGATTTACATTCACGCTATGTCCATAGGATGCTTTAAATTCGCTCATTTCCAAACTACACTGCTGGATTCCACAAATGAATCAGATTTTCAAAATTTTCAAAATCGAATTATTGGTCAAGTATTTGATTCCGTTGTTTATGGTGGCATGGACTACATGATCAAGGGAGTTGCTAATGAGGTGAGCATTTACCAATTACTGTTTGTATGTATGTATGTAGTTAATTTTTGAATTGCTTGATTTGATGTATTGTTATTAGATTCCATTGGTTTTTAATATCTGGAATATCCAAATTACTAAAAATGACCAACCTTTCTGTCTCACTCTGTAGAGAGAGATCGACTCCTTCTATATTTGCTGATTTCAACCTTTCGACTATATTCAATGTATAGCTCACGTAACATAGAGTATATTGTAAGTTGCGTTCGAAATCTAGATGAAAGACACCATGAACACATGACGAACAAACACTCATTCAATTTAAAGAGTTTGATTGGGTATTGCAATCTAATGACGTAATCACTTAACACAACTATTAATACTTCTGTTACTGGTGGGAAGAGTCCAGGGGACTCCTTTGGTTTTAAAATTAATGGCGTTTTTTTAATACAAGCTTTAACGAATAATGCCTTTTCGAGGATTCATATTGATATTTTATTCAAGTTTTGTGAACATACAGCAATTTGTGTCTACTCAGCACATTATTTTGTTAAGGTCACCCCATCAAAATATATCTTTTTATCAAAACTAACTTAATTTACAGTCAAATTGGAATTCCCTATTTATGTAATATACAGTAAGATATAATTCTTATCATCAAATCTATGTAAATGACTATCTATCATTGTCATTTTTAGAAGAAATGTAAATCATTCTGGAAGAAATAGAGCTATTGTACATACTACTTTGGGTAGAAATTAATGCTAGAAAGCAGCAACTCATGAACATAATTTTTATTGCATTGAACTCAGCTCAAAATTCTGATTTGTTGACCACACCTCAAGTTTTGAGAGTGGTTCGAAGTTGATTAAAAAGCTCAGTAAACGATGTATTAATATAGGGTTTGGGTTAATTGTCATCTCGAGATGTAACTCGAGCGTGACAGTTCATTTCGCCTTATACCATTTGGCCTTATTGCACTTTGCCTTATTGCATCTCGCCTTATTGCATTTCGCCTTATATAACATATTTCATTTCGCCATAAA
>JAYMFX010252224.1:0-19584 GCA_036784945.1 Monocelis spectator
TATTGACATGTTCAGTTACAAAACAATGTTAAAAGAGAAAACAATAGAGAAAAGATAATGGCGCTACTGTCTTCTCTAGTTTTGTTTTTATTGGTGCGTTACTTTTGCCTCACCCTGTATATATAGATAGATTCTACCTCGTATTCCGTCTCATAGCAGGCACATGACAATTGAATTGCGTCACAGTACTAAGTATGCATACCAAGAGCAGTGTAAAGGATTTTTCCATTGCTGCTAAACCAGCCAGCTCTTAATTGTCAGATTCCATTCACAAAATAATTGCGTTTATTTATTTATTCACATGAAATGCACTTATCCGGAGTTTAAAATATATAGGCACTATAATGCTTTAAAAAGCAATAATATTAATTGACTATATGTGTGTGTTTATTAATGCTTCAATATTTTTATTTTTAATGAATAAAGACAATTTTTCAAAGTTCCATATAAGTTTTATTTAACAAATATTTAGATCAGTTAGAAACGACATAAAACGAACTCAACAAACAAAATATATTATAAATACAGATATATGTAGTAAATTACAATAGGTAGGCTATAGCATATTTTGTAAAACCTAGATACAAAGAGAATAAATGCTTCCTGCTCAGTTCTGTACCCAATTATTCATTCATTCACACGAGGGGCTGGCTCGATCAAAAGAATCTTGAATTTTGTAATTTAATAAACAAATCGTTTAAAACATTTTGAATTATACATTACACAAATAGACAAGACTATAACTTTCTCAAAAGAATGAATGTACCTACTTACATAGTGATCAGAAATGCTACAATTTACAGAGTGGGCCAGAAAGGTTGGCTATTTTCAGTAATTGCGCAGTAATATTTTCAGTAATCCATAGATATAAAAAAAACAATTTAATCTAATAATGACCAACCTTTCTGGCACAGTCTTTCGTTTCGGTACAACAACATAATACAATCCAAATATGTACATATAAAAAATACTTTGACACATTCATTCACAGACAGACATGAAGAAGCAAATCTTTCGAGCAATAAAATACATACGAGTAAATACATACGAGTAAATACATGTGATGATTGATTAATGGATCGATAAAAATATGTAGGTCATAATAACACAAACAAAATCAATTGTTTTAGCTAACTCTCTGCATAGATTGAACTATGGAAGTAAGATTACAATGAAAATTACAATTAGCTTACTTACTCAAAAAAAAGAATGTTTAAAAACATAGACCATTTTAAAAACATAAAAATGTGAATCAAAAACAGAAACTATAATCTTCAATCACTATGTACAGTTGTTCTACACGGATGGAATGTTAATATATTATGATGAGAGAGCAGTGGGTGCAGGGTGGATGTCGAAATAACATTTTGGACACAGAGGAGGCCGTCTGGGACAATCGGGACAGAGATACCGTGTTCTTTTAAGTTGACCATTTCTATAACAGAGTCTGCAACGATGACTAGGCGCTTTCATTCGAGGAGAGGGCGGGAAGTGCATCGGCTTGTGGGCGAATAACAGCGGCGAATTGATTAAGCCTTTCAGATAAGTGCGATAACGACTTTCGTTGAGAAAATTGCTACCAAAATCTGAAATTAAATGCACAATACAAATCATTGACATTTAACATAGCTGAAAACCAAACTCACAAGAACAGCATCGTACGAAACAGTAAACTACGCAAAACAATAAGCGATAACTGATTGTTATATTCAACATGTTCGCTCATCCAAATCTTGGACGAGGCATTCCCAGATTCTATTGAGAATGTCAATTTTAATACATAATGTGATAATTTGGAATGTTATACAATCATCATCATAAAAAATCATTATTTAGAAGTTATACTACCTAGTAAAATTTCTTTAAAAGTTAATGAAGAATATCCGTGTTTTTCAAGATATCGGAATGCATTTGAAAGTAACAACGAGAACATATTGCTGGACTTCCTGGACAATCGGAACAAAAGAAATAGGTGGCAGATCGTTTACCGGTGCGCCTACATTTGCGACAATTGCGGCGTGGTTTCGGTTCTCTGATTGTGGGTGTGAAGAGCCGAGGTCGGTGAGAGGACAAATTTGGATGATCAGATAGCATATAGAGACTCTTTCTGGGATCGTTTAGAAAATAATTGGTGAGATCAGCATAAGACTCAGCAACAGAAAAAAATAGATTGTAAGGTGATGCGACTAAAAAGGAAAGAATAAACGAAAATTGAATTCTTACTAGAAGTAGTACAGTAAGAATTAAAAAAGTGAAAATTAAACAATTAACCTCATTTTCAACAACTTTGTTAATTAATTATTTTTATAGTAATAACAATAATTTATATTAACTTTCAAACATGTCAAACTCAAACAATTGTAAAAATCTCAAAAGCCAATTTTATTTTAACATTTATTCACAACTTTAGGCTACAAAAATCTTTGCTAATTCTCACGTAGATTTACAATGTTGATTTCGATTTCTATTAATCTTTCTGAATCCTGTGTGAATAGTATAACTTTATTCAATCTCTAAACTAATTGATCCTAAACCTCTTCATCCTGTATCCCAAGCAAATCACTTATTAGACAATCTTTTTATGATATTCTCCATTAGATACTTATATTCTTAATTGTATGAACTGGGATTTTGATTGCCCTTCTAATATCCGCTTCGTTGCTCATTTTTTAAAAATAACGCAAAATTGATTTTTATCTTTTTACCATTGTTTTAGTTCATATTCAAGTCTAGTGAGGATTTTTATCGAAACTTTGTTTGGACAACAAACTTTCTGGTGAACAGTAGACATCATAGTAAATTATTTATTTCTTCTCTAAGTATTAAGATGAGTGAATATGTAGAACACAAACATAAGTAAGCATAGTTTTAAGCAATTTACCTATAGATTAACTAAAAACTAATTGAAAAGATTCAACGGTTCCAAAAGCGCGGAATGAATTTGCAAGTAGCATTTAGCACAAATGGGAGGTCTTCCTTCACAATCTGGGCAGAAGAAGTAAGTATTAACACGATTACCGACACGGGTGCAGAACCGACAATCGCGTCGAGGTTTCGGCAACTTGCGGGTAGGACTGAAGCATTGAGGACGATGTACAGTCAAATTTGGATAGTGGGAGAGAAAAGATAGGCAGTTCTTATTGATTAGTTTGCGATTTTTCAAAAAGTCCCCAACAGGATTGGAAAAAGATGTGCTCATAGAAGAAATTTTACTCGAATGTGGTATAACTAAAATAAGAACAAAAATAATCTCCTGCAAATACTGTCAACTATCTACTAATAGCGTCCTTATGATTAACAAACTGTGAATGAAAGCTATTCTTTAATAATAGGTTTTATTATTATTCGGGTTTAAAATAATCGTTTTACAATACCAAATGTTCACCAGAAATAGCGCTAATACACTCTTTAATTTTAAAGTTAAAGTTAAAGCTTTGAAATCAGAGCAACTCTCTAAATAGATTAAAGACTAATTGGTATGGAGAAGCAGAGAGAAAGTATTGATGGGTTCCTTGCAAAACAGACTGATGCATTCATGAATAATTGGATTCAGAGAACAGTTTATTATGTATACTTTTGAAGTTCACTAAATGTAAATCATTTCTCTGATCCCTACTGTCAGTCCTCTAGCTATGGTCAAAGTTCAGTCACATCATAATATCCCTTCATTTTGTAGTACGGACACGGACTCAAATCCAAACTAATAAATTAAAAGTTAAATTAAATTAATCATATTGACGAATTTACCGAACAATGGTTGCAATTGAAGGAAGGAAGGCCTATTTGAAAATATTCAGTGGTGTCAAATATTGTGCATGATGCTCCAAATAGCATTTGGAACAAATTGCAGGGATGCCATCGCAATCTGGACAGAAGAAATAAGTTGAGACACGCTTCCCAACACGCTGACATAAACGACAGTTACGACGAGGTTTGGCCATTCGGGCAGTCGGACTGAATAGTTTGGGGCGGTGAATGTTTAGTTTGGGATGTTGAGAAAGGAAATACAGACAATTCTTATCGACTAATTTTTCATTATTGAGGAGAAAGCATTCAGCGGGAATTAAAGAGGACTCGATCAGTGAAGAAAATAAGTTTGAATGTGGATTAGCTGAAATCAAGAATAAAGAGGAATTATGGATAGGATACTGGACGCTAGTCCATATCTATCAAGTCATATCAAACTAATGAGTACTACTTAACTCCACAACACAGACAAAAGAGTTTGGATTGAGTTTCTCTTCTTTTAAAAATCGAATGCAAATCGTATTTTTGAGTTGTTAGTTCATAATAAATTAGTCTTTTTCTTTTTAAACATGATACGAATTTCGGATAACAATTACATAGCAATACTTAAATTTTTAAAAATTCTGATAAAAAACTTAAGGAATAATAAAATATTAGCGAAATGACTCGAGATCATAACTTTACCACATTTAACACCCTAAAACAGTTCAATTTTTAGAGAAGGTTGTATTAACCGTACTTAATGTATGTCTCCCAATATTTACTGGGAGATAGTATAAGAAATTCCCATATGCCAAAATATGTTTCCCTTTATAAGGTTTATTGACATCGATCATTGAAGTGGTAAATTAACACATAAATAATTTAGTTAACGGTTACGATTATTTAAAAAATAACTTACAAATCGCAATGTAATAAGATTTTGAATTTTAGTTTGAATAGGGAGGAGGAATATCTTGTAGCTGATGATAACGCAAATAGCAAGGAGGGCATAGAGACAACCGACATTGATGGCAATAAAAACGTGTCATAACACGCCGTTTATTCCGAAAACAAAAACGACATCGGCGGGTAGGAAATGGATTGGAGTGTGTTGGGGCAAGATGGCGAGGTTTGTGTGGAGAGCCACTTAAGCAATCGGATTTGACAAGATATTGAATAAGGCGTAGGCATTCGCGATTATCGAGAACAGAGGCATCAGTAGCCGGAGGAAATACAGATGCTAAATTTAAAATACACTTTGGGAATTTCTTAAGGGTTTTGCATAAAAAAGTATAATTATGGAAATTATACATTTTTCTAAAGGTAAAAACACATTATTATAGTTAGCGGAAAAAAAATTTTTCGTATTCAATTTATTTACAATATAATCATTATATTGTAGTATATCCCTTTTATGAACAATTCTTACTGAATGTCTCAGACAACAACACTATCGCGATGATATTTAATTTGAAATGTCACATGAATGAATTTAATTAACAATGTACGACTTTATCTAAAAGGAGGGCATGTCTTTCCTTTCTTTCAGTACAAACTACATAGTAATTCATAGCTTCAGTTCTAAGGCACCCAAGTCATATAATGGAAAGGCATAATAGTTAATGAATAAAATCAACGCACCACATATTCTAATGAAAGATGACACCCATTCGAGCATGCTCCTCAAAATAGCACTTCCTACAAAGTACTGGGGAATTTGGACAATCTGTACAAAAGTAACGCGAACGAGCACGAATACCACGCTTAGAGCAAATCTTGCAAGTACGCTGAGGAAAAGGGTCATTAAGAGTGGCATCAAGGCGGCCAGGCTTGTGAGGAAAAGAGATAGGTGAATCAGCGAGGGAACGAATTCGATTTGGGTAGGAACGATAATCTAGGACGTGGAATAGAAAACAGACGAGAGGAAGAATTCAAATCAACATGCAAATCAAATTTAATTGCCAAAGTTTTAGCCGTGAATTACAGTATACTATATAGATATAGGACAGGTAATAGCATAACGAATCGTGCTACTGTCCAACGATCGTTTGCTAAATACATTCCAATAAGTATTTAGTCAAGTAACAATTATGCAAAGATAAAGATTAGCGAAACATACTGAGAAAACGGACAGAGTGGGGTCAAATCATTTTAGGATAAAAATGTAATAGTAAATTCAAAATGGTAACAAGCATCCGAACCGAAAAATTAAAGGGTTTTAGATTGATAAATTTTGCTTTTCTTAATATAGATTAAATAATGAAAATAACACAGCGTATGTATTATATTCATGCTACTTAAATTTTAATAATGAACGAATGAGTTATTGTGCAATTAAAATCTTACAGTATACATAATATGAAAATTGCTCTAAGCAGTTTACGAAAACTTGGCTGGATTTGTATAATTTCATCAAGCGACGATGATTACTGAAGCCCATACAGACAGGAAGGCACATTTTTCTAAATAGGACAAAATATTTTTACCTATTTTTAGAGGTCTGATTGGTGCCATTTAAATTACAAAAAAAGTCCGGACAGTTTTTGTACTTCAGTTATATAATCTTTAAGTACATATCTTAATAATAGATAAGAATAGGTCTACTTGTTCTGTTTTATCAAAGAATCACGCATCGATTATCTTCTATAGCTATTGTATTAAATTATCTAGTGCCATTGTTATCGAAATTTACTAGCACCATGTAATGGCATATGACATCTTTTGCGACAAATAGCGAATTTAATGCAGTTGTTTAAGAAGCGAAAAGTAAAATACGAATTAATTTGCTTTTGAGAAGAAAATAAATAATGACTAATGCTTTTAAGTTTCCCCAAGATATGTTTTGCATGTATGAATGATAGAAGAAGGATTATAAGATTAAATTTTAATATATAAATAGCAAACTTTATTTTTTTATATGAATCAAAATGCAAACAATTCTATACAAATAATTTAAAATTAAATGCTGTTGTACAAAACTCATTTATCATTTTGATTTTAATTACTACATACTTATACGTAAACATACAAGGAATTTTTAAGAAAAACAACATTTAGTGAAGTTCATAAATTGAAAATACTTTGGATGTATAGCAATACAGTAGTACACAATTATTGCAACACACTTATAAAGGCATATGATACGGAATTACAGTATATATACATGGAATAAATGGATTAAGATAGAATAGTGGTTGAAAGACTCGTCGCTCTGGACAACAAATTATCATTGGAATGATTAAAATATCCTTGTTGGTTATTATTATTATAGAATAGATAAGTATTCAGGTACTTATGTATGTATTTCAACTGTTTGACATTGGTATAAATATTCGGGTCTAAGGTTATTGTTCGATTCGTTAAAATAAACAGATCGTAAAGAATACTTTCTTACATTTCATGAGAAAAAACCGTGGGATCATTTGAATTGTATGTTTAATTAAAGGTAATCACAATTTGTCAAGAATCTCGGCGAATAACTATAATTTCTAGAGAATAATTTTCGCCCAATAAAAAATTACCGTTATAATTAATGCAATTTATGCAGTACTAGAACATAATATATAATTTATCAGATCATACAGCATATTTAATTAAAACATTTATACAAAATTGTGGAATTTATATCTATAAATGTCTATAAAGTTAAGTGTACTACTGCAAGCAACTATGAAAATTAAATAATACATTGTATTTATAAACCGTGTGTTGAATTTCATAGGCGAATGGCGAACGTTTACGTCAAATTCTGTAATCTCTATATTATTACTTTTGTAGTAAATTGCATAGATCGATGAAGTGATTTTCAGTCATCGAGAATCATTTTCGATTGATTTATTCAGCGAGATTCTAGACAGATTTTACATTAATTAAAAGTAGGGAATACCCATTTCCCTATGAACCACAAAGTAGCAAACTCTACAAAAACTAGGACAGTTAGGACAATCTGAACAAAAAAAACGAGTTGTAGTACGTTTTCGGTTAAAACATTTGTAACATCTTTTACATCTCCGCAGTGGATACGATTCAAGCCTCGTAGGTGGTAGGCGACACGGTTTATGTAGGATTGGGACAGGGCTATCAGCAAGATAAGCCAAAGAAGGGGGTCTTGGAAATACTTGCAGACAATTGCGAGACGATACAACATCTAGACAAAGAAAAGATTGGAAGAATAAACCAAGAGGTCGAACTATTCCAAGACTATGATTATAGAATCAGAGCTATTGTCATATTTATATGAAAAATTTACTGTTTAACCTTCTACTTAATTAATACATTGCGAATTAAAATCTAGTTATTATTTGTTAACTTCATAAAAGAAGCATATCATGGAAAGGAGGAAAATAATATTTGGATATCGTTTTCTTTCAAACAAACAGTTGCTTGAAATATGCACATATTTTAACATTTCATAATGATAAATTTAATAAAGCGTTAAGTTGAATTTGTTTTTTGAAATAAGACTGGCAGAATACTGAAGCCTCTTTGATGATGCCAGTCAAAATAGCAATTTCGACACAAAACTGGTTTATCAAAACAATCTCCACAATAATAACGAGTTTCAGTTCGTTTGCCTTTCAAAGAACAGGATCGACAACGCCGCAATGGATAACGAGCTTTCAGAGTTGGTGCGTTTCTTAGCGGTCTATGAAGAAATGGTCGAACGCAATCCGCCAAAACAGCTAGACGAGGATAATCGCCATTAAAGGAAGCTATGCTAGGAGATTCGAGATGATATGATTGCAAGGAATAGTTCAGATCTGAAGTAACATGAAGAAAGGGTAAGTGGGTAAAGTTGAAAGTAGCTCACATAGACCATTTTCATAATAATTCTTAGAAAATGAACCGGCCTATATTAGATATTGGAATTTTTAAATATTAGCGTCAAGATTTGGCCCTGCATCTTTCAAATTAGAAACATAGTGAAATGATAAAGCTTAGAGATTTGATCTACTGTAGCTCAATTATCTTATATTTTATTGGTAACAATAAGTTAGTAATCTAATTAGGTATGTATTTAATATTTGTCACAGAGAAACTAAATATTACCTATACAGATTTATGTATTGGATTCATGTGTACTCTAATGTTTAAATATTGATCATAAAACAATGCTGTAAAATTGTGAGTTAATTAATATATATATATATATGCACTTCGATTAAATTTTATCGAGTAATATTAGGAGTCAAAATATTAATTGTCTACTACTCGCCTAAGAGAATTTATTCGGAATCTTTTGAGTCATAATGAAATCCTGTGCCCAGTTGACTGTGCCAGTAAAAATAACACGTCCTACACAGCACAGGTTGATCAGTGCAATCAGCACAATAAAATCTCGATTCTTTGCGATAACCTCTTCGTGAACACAAACGACATCGTCTTTGTGGAAATTTATCTCTGAGTGTAGGCTTTATATAGCACGGTTTATGAGGAAAATCATGAGTACAGGCAGCTAACGTCCTCAGATAGCAGGTGGGCAAATTGAAATTCTTTGACGGTGGACTATGGCTCCCAGATGGAGCACGGCTCAGTGAAGGAAGAAGAGATGATGCAGAAGTGACAGGAGAGTCCTGATGCGTAGCAGGGAGCAGAGAAGGAAGAAAATGACTTCTTCGTAATTTAAATTCGGGATCTGAAGAAGAAAAGGCATTCTAAATAGTAGGTACTTTAATCAATAATTGATATTTCAAATGGAAGATAAAGAAAAGAAAAGAGAATAGCTGACTAAGATTTGTGACAAAAACCCTAAGGGACTGGATGCATAAAGAGGCTTAAGACATCAACTTTTTATGGATGGTCATCTTAATATGACACAAAACTGGAATTGATTAAAACATCTTCAACTCCAACTGACTGCTCAACAATTGAAAGAAAATAAAACTAATTATATACTTTCAAGTTTTATGAAAATATAATCGAAACGTATTTTGATCAATTTTTAAGGGAGATCAAGCACAAAGTATTAAATCATTAATTATTCATCCCACTAGCATCCATACAAGAAATAAGAATGCGTATACAGTTAAATTGACAAAAAGTATACTGCAAAGATGAAGTGTGCACAGACATCAATGGTCAAAAGGAAAGCATTCAATGCAATAAGATGGAGCCTTAGGGCATTGGGGGCAATAAAAACGGGTCAGTTTTCTTATTCCCAAACGATTACAGAAATTACACATTCTTCTTGGGTTGCCATAATTCTTCGTTGGTGGAATTCGATGCAAATAATGGTTTAGCGTATAACTAGGAGCTTCCATATTTCCCAAAGCAGATGTAGATCCGAAATAATTATCTTCAAAAAGCAGAAATGAATATTTTAACATAGTATTTCAAATGAAGGCATAACGCATAGAAACAACGAAGATTTATTATAAGAACAATTGAGTGAACATTTTAAAATGATTACTCAAGAGGGGGTCGACTTTTGAAGAATAATAATTAAGAGAAATACAATATATGTATAAAGGAAAAATAAGTTTGAAATTATGAGAAGTAACTCTTTGATGATCTTCTGTTCATGCTTTGTAAATCACAATCGAAGCTTGAGCTATAGCGTAAATGAATTAATTATTGTATCATGTGGTCAG
Source organism: Monocelis spectator (assembly GCA_036784945.1). Taxonomy (NCBI): domain Eukaryota; kingdom Metazoa; phylum Platyhelminthes; order Proseriata; family Monocelididae; genus Monocelis; species Monocelis spectator. The sequence continues at coordinate 10,320 of JAYMFX010252224.1, forward strand.
GCTGGAGTCTTAAATAACAAGTGCATATTCTTTTTCCAAAACTATTAGAAATAAACTCTCAACCCCATTAAAAGAATGGGCACTTAATGAATAGATTAAGTGTAAATGTCTACCTAATCGTTATATTTCGAGTTACAATTTATTTTTTCAAATATAAAAAATATTAGAAGAAATTTAACCTATTTCACAAACCAGTACACATAATTTTTCAGAATAATTCAAAAGTAATCTCATATAATGGGATAGCCGGTAATAGTATTAGATTGTTTATGTAAACTTGTAAACTAATTGCAATTATATTAAATACAATTTAGTGATAGAAAAAGAATGATCTATAAATAAGTATAACACATTATGGAATATTAAAAAATCTAGATACAGTGAAACCCGTTAAATACATATAGACTGACGAAGGTCATTTAAACTTAATAAACGAATGAACTTATTATGTGGGTTTCACTATAATTACATTTGGCAGAATATGAAATGAGACATCACCTTAAGAGATGCAAGGCAAACATTAGAATTCATCCAATTTGATGAACTCTTTTGTAGCAAGGAATGCAATAAGCTTGACGAGCTGGACAAGTTGGACAATATAAATAGGTTTGTTTCCGAATGTAACGACAATAACAGGTTTTACAATTACGGCGGGGTTTCATTTGACTAGCGGTAGGTAAAAATCGAAGAAGACAGTGGACACCGAGAGAATCATTAACAATAGAGCCTGGATAAGCTTCTTTTAAACGGTCTGAAGAAAAAGAAAGATGGATTGATTCTATGAAGAGGTGAAGTAAATGGAGCAATTTTAATCACAACGTAGTTTAAGTATTAGGAATAAATAGTATGTAAGAATATCTGACATAACTCTTAAAACAGCAAATGCAGTTGAGAAATTGCAAAGTCAGAATGTGTTAAAATTCGGACTTTGAATTACACCACGAGCAAACTTAGGTTTCAAATAACTACGAATCATGTCTTCTTCCATGATATAAATTAATAAACGTGGCGGAAACTATGCTTTTTAAAAATAGACATATGCTTAACTCCAAACAATACTGTCAACCTAAGGTAATTCGGATTTATTGGCCCCAAACAATTCTATCAGAGATTTGGATGCGAATGTATATCCAATCAAAATGAACACTAATCTGTTGTATTTAAAAGTGAACATGATTACATTATTTATGTATTTACCTATTTTATTAACAAATCAAAAGAAAAGTTCTACATTGATTTTGAAAAATTAAATTTATCCTCGTCAGTATATACACGATAAAAGTAAATATTGAAAACCATTTAAATTTAGTTATTACAATTTAAGTCATAGCTTAACAATTATTTAAAAAACAATAATTTTAGCGATTAACAAGTAATATTTATATTTGAACAGAGAAATCATATGTGGTATTCAGCAACGACGATCTTATTCAAGTGTGACTGTATCGATGATGAAACTACAATCAGAAAATTTTATTTTGGGCGACCTACTTTTATAGTAAAAAGTAGGAGAAAAATCAAGAAGAAAAATGCAAAAGTTGAAAGCAATCAACACACAATGTTGGTTGTAAATAACAATCAATACAGCATAATTGAGTTATTTTACGTCTTCCTCTAGAATTATAGCAATATTTGCAACGACGATAGGGCCATTTTATTCCACTGTTGGGATCAACTGGACGTTTTACTAATCGATGCTTGTAAAGAGGTATTTCAGTTTCAGTGACTCCTATGTTAGAGTGTGTCAGCAATGAAGGTTCAACAGACCAAGACGGAGTAGAATCTGAGAAGAAAAGTGAAAATGAGCTTTTAGTAGGATGAAGCTTACGAAGTATTCAAAACTAAAGAGGATTGGGATACTATCAAAGTGATGCAACTCGATGTTTTAAATTATGATGTTAAAAATATGTACACAAATAAATGACACGACAATACTAATTGACAAAAATTAATGACGGTGAAAATAAATACATCAACATAATGTCGAATGCATTATAGTAAAGGCTTAGATTTTAAAATTGAAAACCCAACTGAATTATGCAAAAGATTTAATATTTATTGAAAGTCGAAATTGAAGGATAGTAGAACTGATAACAATTGTTAAAAAACTAATATGTAGTTTAAAGTATGATTTCTTTTAGGTTATCATTTTTTATCAAAATTATATAATTTTATTCACCAAGAATAAAAAGTAATTATAATGCGACATACATTTAAAACTTCTAATACAAATATTTAATACCTATTTTCCCGCAGAAATTAATAACATATTTGTGTAATGATGAATCATACTTTTAAAAAGATATCTTTTTCATTTATAATGTAGGAATACAAAGCAATCTTGACATAGAGTTGGTTTATCAGGACAATCACCACAGTAAAGCCGAGTATCTTTTCTCTTCTGATGTATATTATAACAATATTTGCAGCGTCGGTAAGGCCATTTAATATTATTACTTGGGTCAACAGGACGCAGAGTTAGGCGATGGAGGGGTAAAGGAAGACAATAAGATGAAGCGGTCTTATCAAGCTTCAAACTGTGGACATCGACACGAGGGAGTGATTTTGAATAAGGAAATTCTGAAGCAGAGAAAGAACTAAAATAAGTCTAAATACAGGGAAGAAAGGTTAACGAATGAAAACGTCATTAGATTGATTTTAAAATGTTGTTGCCTAGACAAACGCACGCTGAATAAACGTAATGAATCGTTGAAGAAGAAAAGATAGAAGATGAAATAAGAGATAGAAAATAAACTAATTTAGTTTAATATGGTATATGGGAATTAGCATATTACACTATTTACATGTGCAAATATTTAAGACAATGAAAAGTATACTTATCAAATGGGCTTTACTGTATTCAATCAAATCTACAATCTGCATTTTAACTAAACCTCTGGTTATATTGATTGGAATGGAAGAATCGGTTAATATTAACCCTTCGTTTACTTGGTGGGAGTAATTTTAATACAAGCTGTAACGTTTAATGCTTTTATGAGAATTCATATTTATATGTTAAACAAGTTTGTGTGAAAAGTTTGAATGCATACAACTATTTGTGTTCACTCAGCACCGTGTTTGTTAAGGTCACCCCATCGAAATATTTTATTCTTTAAAACTAACTTAATTTACAGTCAAATTGGAATTCCCTTCTTTTTTATCTATAGTATAAATCTAATATGCAGTATAATTATTATCATCAAATTTATGTAAATAATTTACTATCTGGATTAAATAGAGGGCTATTGATACATACTTTGGGTATAAATTAATGGTAGAAAGCAGGAACCTATGTTCATAATTTTAATTGCAATGAACTCAGCTCAAAATTTTGAATATTAGTAACCCCAAGTATATTATTTTGTTTACAGTAAACAGGTAGCTGAAAAGCCCAGTAAACGAAAGGTTAAGAGATGATGTAAAGATTTATTAAAGATGACAATCATGTACATACTGATTATAATCAAAAATATTTTTCTCCAGTCTACTTGTATAGTAAGATTTTTTTTCATTTAGAAAAATCTTTAGAAAAAGTTTCTCACAAAGTTAATTGTAGAAAGATTTTGTCAAAAACAAACAGGAATACTCAATATGTTAAGTAGAAGTTCAAAGGGTTTTCTATGCATTAGACATGAAGACGATGCATAATAACTTGGGCAAAATAATAACAAGCGACTCCTTTAATAATATCATTAGTGTCCTAGGTAAATTTTTTCTAAAGAAACAGATTTGAAATTTTCTTCTGTAACCATGACATGTGTCCACACATATAGTCCATAGAACTTATGACAATATTAATGAGGAAATTACAATTAGAGCAATAAATAGGATCAGGAAGCACTAATATGTATGACAATTAAAATTATTATTTAATGAATGTTGAGCTAAACAAAACATTTTGATTGTAAGAAATTGGCCTTAAACAATACTGGTTGACGGTAGTTAAAAATGTGTTCATCACTTCAAAGTTAGCAATGTTACATACTAGTATTTCAAAGTGATGTAAACAATTTGATATGGACATGAAATCAGAACATATATCTTACTAAAAATAACTAACCTGCAGAGGAAAAATGTTCCATAGAACCACTGGTACCTCCTTGATCATCGAAATCTAATTGCATACTAAAATCACCTTCCATTTCATCATCATCTTCTTCTTTGATTTCAATTACTTCATTCTAAACAAAATATAGTTCTAAGTAAAAAAGCTGTAGCTGACAACCATGGTTAAACAATATATGCAAATACTCACTAATTCAGCAAACTCTGCTGGCTTTAATTCTGCTAATTCTAAATCAGCTCTAATTGAATCAATTGTACTGGAAGATGTCTGCTTTCCTTCAGCTGATCCTCCATTATTGTCACTGCTAGCTAAAGCAGTGCCTCTAGCTATATTGGTTGATGGAGATTGATGATCATTATTTCTGTTTTCAACGATTGAAATACCAAACTCTGTTTTCTAGAAACAAATATTTTATCACTATTGACATGGATAAAGTTAGCAACATAAATAACACTCAGATAACAAATTAATATCTTACAGAATCAATTGATGTAGATGGACGGTTAACACTACTTGATGCAGGGGTGGATGTTTGAACATTTTCTGAATTATTATTTGAGGATACTGTAAAATTACAAGAGGTTCCGGGAATTGACTGTTCTAGATTGGAAGTTGATACTTTTGGTATTTTTGCTGGATGTTTTTGTAATAAAGAGGTATTAAAATTTGTGGTGCGGTTATGTGAAATTGACTGACGAGCATTGTTATTCAAACTCTTATGTCTTTGATGGCTAGGTGCTGATGATTGTAATGTTGGTAAAGTGGAAGGATCAGACAGAAAAATATTATGATTAATACTACTTGGAACTTGAAGACTTGAACTGTGAATTGATAATGATTCTTCTAATAAGTTTCTTCGTTCTTGACTAGGCTGTAATTTAGAATTATAAGGGGCTATGTGTGCATCTGGGTTCCACACTAAAATAAAAAGATTGCTCAAATTAAGTTAGCTATTTTGAAATTAAAATTTATCATTTTTAGAAGATGATTCTATATTAGAAAATTATTCAAACAGTAGAAATGTTTTTTACCTGAATTAATATTTGAAGAAATATTATGGGAGCCCTTTCCTTCACTTAGCATAGCTATATCTGCCAGGAATTTCATTATTTGACCTTGAAGACCAGCAGTAACATTAAATGCTTGATATAAATCAGCACTTGTCATATTTTCTGTCATAACTTTAGCATTTTGTAGCTAAAAATAAAGAATGAAAAAATATTAATAACACATAATAGTTACAAATGAATAGTATTCCTCATATGTTCTTCCCATACACATATGATGATTCAATATGACAATATCAGCATACTGATGTCAATAATAAAATTGGCAGTGTAATGCAGAATATTTTTATTCAAACAAATGGTTAGTTTTAATTCTTCAGTAACATTTCATTACCAATGCAAAATCATTTATGAAGCAACAATATTCTTTTTATTTTTAAAGTGAAATTTAACCAAATAATACTAATACCTAGTTTTATATTAAACAGCTGATTTTATTGAAGCAAATAAACTTTTCTAATTACACATATATTAATAGCATACAAAAGTGGATTATAAAATGTTTTGATGGCCAACCAGGTAGGGACTTTTATATTATATGATTAATCATATAATATTCTTATTATAATATAATATAATCTACAAAGCTTGTTTTGAACTGCAAGTACATTTTAAATAATTAATTAAAAGTAATTACTAATTATATTTGGTTCCTAAGCTGTAAAAAAGTTCCAAATTGGGCTCATCAGACCAGTTCAGAACCTTTCACGGTTCCCAATTAGGCCACAACAATTTTATTTCTAAAGACTGAAACGACTATTATAAATTTGGGGAAAATTGTGAACCGTAAAAATGTTTTGAATTCTTAGAATCAATTGTATCTTAAGAGCAATCAATTAGATCAGGTCACACGTTATACATTGCTTTCAAATTAAATAATACTATCAAAGAAGAAAAAAGAATATAAGTGACTCACAGTTGATTCGAAAACTCTAACAATATTACTTGACGCTACAGCCGCCATACTTGCTACAAAGAAAATGACTCTCTCTTAATTTAAACAATTTTTTAATTGTTTAAAATTTCACTACAGAATATACAGTACCCAAAATAACTGCATAGCGTTTCATCTAGTTTTACCTTAATCCAATATTACCTATAGATAATTGGATATACGTCCATTGAAGTATACATACAAAAAACGTATAGTATATGTTATGTACCTATGCACCTGGTTTTGAACTTTCCATGGGTTTTTCTGAACTTTTAGTTTATAAATTATTTATTGTATATTCAAACTCTATTTTTTTCTTTCTCGAGCGTTTAACTTTTTCAAATTCTAGATTTACCACATTTAAGGGGTACACAAACCTAGATAGGCCGATTGCCTTTTTTTACTCCTATTATAAACTGTGTAATATGTCTATGTTTTCTTATTCCGAATAATTTGTTTAATAAATTATTATTAACCGGCCAATCATCTGTATCTTTTTGTATTTTCATGTCATTGTCAATTAATACATATCAACAATAGCAGTAGAATGAGCTATATTTTATTAAGATTCTTTCTATTAATGATTTAAGTTATTTTTGACTGCGTCTTATATATAGAAAGAGGTTTAACTCGATAAAGTTCAACATATTTGTTTATCAGGCAATAACAATGAATAAAAGAAAGTACAAAATAACAAAAAATCAATTACTAAGGTTGAATTAAAGTACATATTACAAATTATAATTAAAACTTTCTATATATGTCTGAAAAGATTATTTATATTTATCGAAATTTATCAAAAAGGAGACAAGTTAAACTATATTTATTACCATGTTTTTTACGCACTTTTACAAATTTGTAATGCTGTACTATTTGCTGTAGAAAAATAGTTATTTAAAAGCTGAAGTAGCAAGCTGAATAATCCTTTTATATTACAGCTAAGGTAAATAATAATAATTATGTTATGATAAAAATTGTAAATAGTACATCATTATATAATGCATAGATTAACTAAACTTAGATGTATTTATAAATATCGAGCTTAAATGAATAATCATAATTATATAGAAATCTATACCCAATTATTTAAGGTTTAAAACAGAATCTTCTGGTCTAGATAGATCGTCATTTATCAATCGATAGTCAACACTACTTTCTGTAAAACAAATACTATCATCACAAACATTGTCACGATAGCTGGATATTTTTCTATAATTAGTCTTTCTGTTATTTGTCAGAGATTCCCTCTCTTTTGTGGTGCTGCTTTCATTTTGAGTAACTAAACTAATAGGCGTTGCAGTCTGTCGACTATGTTTAGTAGGGAAATGGTTTGGTTTGGGTTTGGAAGATCGGGAGGATAAGGAAGGGTTTTCTCTGAATTTCACATTACCGCTTGAGAGATTCTCAGTTCTATTAGGAATCGTGGATTCCAAAATATTTTCAACCGACGAATCATACTGAAATGAATATGAGAAAATTCAATTTACATATTTTACATAATACGATGTTATAGTTAATAAGGAAATTTAAAAAAATCTATCTCTTACCAAAGATTTAATCCTTTTGAGAATGTCACTTGGATCATCCCTGATACAGAAACTCTCATCGGTAGATTCACTCGCAAAACTGACCATATTAACAGGTAATATTTTACCAGTTGGAACGGAATGTTTGTTTAAAGATTCTTTAGAATCTGCATTTCTTTGAAGTTGACCTGAATAAAAATAGTTAATTTGGCGTGATAATTTTTGAAGATAATATTTTGTTGCTATCGGAATAAAATGCTTTAGGATATCCTTTAGTAACTTTATAATTAATGAAATTCGCACATATATGTCGCTATAGTCAAATATCAAGTGCATTGCAGGAGTAGTGGCAACTAAATCTCTTAACCATAATATAGCGCCCGCACTTGTATTGAATTACAGACAGATTGCGAGCGATTATAGATTTGCAGTAAGACAACTAACAACTAGCTGTAAACTAACCTGACTGAGCCTTATTGCAGGTTGGAAAGACAGTAGATTCAAGTACAATGGAATTATTACAAGGCAACCATTCAGCCTTGAGTATTTCGGAGTCTGATCTCTCAAATGGAATGGTGCTGTTGTTGTTACCGGCAGAGAGAGCAGCTTTCTCGGAAGAAGAGTATTCGAGGGATACTTCTTCATTGGGAGATGAGGAATTGAGAATGATGGTGTCTAGTACACCGAGTAACCAGTCTCGATTAACTGTGGCTCTACAGTCCTCATTAGGTCTCAGTCGGGGTGTGGATGGATGCTGCTTATACGATGATTGATTTGAATATGAAGGATGGGAGGGATTGGTTGTTGCAGAGAAAGATTGCGCGCTAAGTGTGGACTGTGCCGGTGATGAGAGAGAGCCATTCTGAAGGTCACAATTCCTGATAATGTGCTGCATTGTAGAGGCAAACTGATAGCACGACTTCCGTTCTGCTCGGAGAACTTCCCTTCTTAGAGCTGCGCTAGTGCGGGATTGTGAGGCGGACAAGTACGCAAGAACTTCATCTAAATGAATTTGACAATATGATAACTGTAGATTATACTTACGATTAAAAGCATTATTAACTATTTTATACAAATGCTTCAATTTTGTGTCGAACCTCAAAATTTAACAAACCTCTTATCTTCTTCACAGTGTCTTCGTATCTCGCTCTGGCGTCCTCATCTGAACAGTAGTTACTAGTTTGTGACCTGGGTCTTGAACTCGGATTAAAATACTGATCTAATTCATGGCACGTGAGATCAGTTTGAGCTGCAGAACTATCGCAGGAGTTTCCTCCGTCCCTGTGGATTTTCAACCGATTACTCAATGTATCTACTTGAGAGAATAGCAAACTCCGTTCTTTCTAAAAGAGTTGTAAAAATATTGGGTAGAGAAATTAACAATTTTTTTTAGGTCCGTCCCCCACTCCATGTTAGACTGAAATCTGAATAGTTTGAACCAATCAAATCAAACTATCAAAGCATTTCGCTGAATGTAAATTTTAACCTTTTGCTTTTGGAATTTTTATTGTATGCAGTGCCTAATTCGATCATCACAATATAGGGGAAATAGATAGATATCACCATAGAGTAAGTATACATAGAGTAACCACTCCTGCTAGTAGATATTTGGATATCGATTTATGCCTACCAAGCGTCAGAAAATCCTATCTCCACCATTATAAATTGGTGA
>JAYMFX010252335.1:0-19581 GCA_036784945.1 Monocelis spectator
GCGCGTTGGTGGGAGAAAACCAGCGATATGCGTTTCTGTATTTTAGAGAGTGAACTCTCTTGGTATTATTACTCTATGGTCTCAACGTTCGTGTTTTGAGAAATATCAAGTATGAGGTTATGATTATTGGTATCTATCGGCAAAGAGCGTTCTCATTTGACTCCCTTCAATTTATGTCTGACAATTCTTTCATCAATTTTGATTTTCCCCCCATATATTCGTGTAGTATATTCACTGTCTATTGCTCTATGGGTGGTCCTATTTCTTATGTGTTATAAAAATATTATTTTTAAGGGTCATTGCATACAAAGTGAAACACAGCTGATCACTCACTTGATTAAACAGTTATCAGGAGACTCTGAAGAGGATGCTCGTTCATTCATCAATTGAATCAACTTTTCCGTAGCCCGCTGTAGTTCTGGGCATTGTTTTGTTGTTTTTTGGGAATTTTTCTTAGAGAAAGTATTGGATAAAATAGGCGTTGCTTGTAAAACATCCTGATTAAAAGAGTCGAGACTATTTGTATTACTGCTATCATGTAGCTGTTGAAGACACATATTATTGGTAATTAAGGAACAAGGATATTTGCTGTTGCTGTCCTGACTAACTGGGAGGAGTGACCAAGAAGAGCCGGATGATTGAGAGTAAGTGAATTGAGAACTGGTGGTGGAGGAATTATCATTTAGAAGGCATGGCGGAGAAAACATTCCTAAAATTTCACAATCAAAACTCAAATTATGCTTTGGCAATATAGAAAGAAGCTTGATATAATTTCATGAATATGATAAATATTAGATCCAAGTAATATAAATGTTTCTCTCATTCACATGCTGAAAAGTGCTTGAGACATAGATATTGCACTTCATTTTTAACAAGTTCGAGCTGACTAGAACATAAAGCTGAAAAATTGATGCTGTGATTGTAATAAACAAAAATGACCTGAAAATAAAGTCTTAATACCATATAGATGTTGGGCTTTCTGTCACCATTTAAGAATTATTAAAAATAAGTAATAAGGCAGTACAGATGCAAGAGAGGTATGTATAGCATACAGACAGACAGTATGGATATACATGATGCTTATCTAGTCCTTCATGGCATGATAGACTTCGCATGACTTGTGTTTATGAACTAAATTACTGAAGAATCTGTCAATAAGTGAAACACAAATTTAGGAAAATTGAATAAAAATTAGCCATTAATTCTGAACAATTTTGTAAGTTGTGACTGTAATTTTAAGGAATATGGGTTAGATTGTAATTTGAATATATTTAAAATGAAAGTAAATTGTGTAATAAATTTTTTGACATGAAAACCCTTGAAACTACCTATAACAGGGTATTTTCACTAATTTATATTTTAAAAAGCTCTTCATAAAACACAATAATGTTCATGAATTAATTTAATTGGGTAATAATACAACAACAGATAATATTTAATTACAATAATCATACAGATATGCACAGAAATGCCACCTCTGCTTCTAGTTTTGCCATTTGAACCTCTTTACATTGTGCTCCTTCAGATCATTTAAAGCCTTCTTTCTTTGTAAGTCATGCTCCATTGAAGCGCAAAGTTGCTCTTCTTCCTCTTCCACCTTCTGTTCTTGCTTAATCCGTTCATTCTTTGCAGCCTGTTATCTGTTGATATTAATTATATTTAGATCTAGCCTTAAAGGCCATGTCGAGAAGTTCACGAGAGATTTTCGGAATTTTTGTTGGACCATATGGAAAACCCAGTAAAGTTCAGCTGACATGATTTTGTTTTCTATCATGGTCTTATGATCATCTCCACTTTTAACTTGAAAAAACTTTTGATAAACTATAGTTCTTAGCTAATTTAATGCTGCCTGGAATATCTTCTGCATCTTGGTGATACAGTATGATATAATGAGGTCCAACACAGCATGTATTTGTGAAAAATTTTAACAGCAGCTCAGATGAATACTTGATAACTGTAACATACAGAAAAAGGGCAATAGAAATATCACCAAGATGATCAAAATAATGTATATTGCCAACCTCTGGTCCAAAATGCAGGGTAATATATATTTAAATTCCAGAATCTTAAGAGGTACAGAACAAAGTTGTAAAAATTGAAATATTAATCATCGATTCTCTATTACATAATCCCTTTAGCTTATTTAAATTTTAATTCCAACTATGAGTATTTATATGCATGCAGCCATCACTGGCAACACTCTATGTAATGACTAGGACGGAAAAATTCTATACAATAAATTTTATTCAGCAACAAGAGCTAATTCTTCTATTTTTAATAAATCAATATGTTGCTCAAGGAGACCTTCAATTTTCTAAAAATTGAAACTGGCAACTTTCTCATTGTTTTATGAGAGCTATGTTTTAGTCATACAAATGTTCAAATAAATATATTAATCTTGAAGAGGAGTGCCACAGACCTGCTTGATATTTGGTTGAATTTCTTGCTTGCAAACTTGGCATCTTAGTTTTGTGTATTATATTCATAAATAGCCCTATTAAGCAATATAAGGAAACATATTCTGAAGTTTCAAGATATTTATAACTATATAAATGCATATGTTCCTCAAAAAGGCTTGAAATTAACTAAATTTAATGAAACATGAAGTAATTGAAAGCATTGAAACATACCACCAGAGATAGAGAGTGAAGTCGTTGGTATTGAGTAATGAGATTGATCATGAATCGAGATCGTTTGGTCATCCCAAAAGTCATTCATCATGATGCCTCGATTTTTGATAGTTGAAAATGATTGATATAGTTTCCCAGTAATTTATATCATATAATAGAACAATTCTTTAAAATCTAAATTTTTTTTAATAGAAACATCATCTGATAACTAAAACAACAGTTTCGAATTTTCAAAACGTTGATTATGCAATAGTTTCCAAATCCGCAGGTACCGTACTAAGTATTGCATATTCTAATTCCTCAAACGATTATCGAATTTTACAATTATGAAGATTTCTAGATCTACAAGTTTACAATAGTACTAGAATTATTTACAATATTATTTAATTATGACATTGCTTAAACCCCAAAGAATAACCCCTAAAATTTTACAATCTTCATGAAAATGAGCCTACTATACCTTATACCTCGTGTAAATCCCCAGGCGTCTCAAATCTTTCATTCCTTTCACCATAATAATCCTAGTGAACTTCATTGCGTAATCAAATACATAAACTGTTTCTATTCAGATCAGATTCTCTCATCAACTTATTGGTATTAATTCAAAATATAATACATAGAAATATGTACATATATGTTTAACTCAGGGATACTATAATATTATGTTCTTTAAACAATAGATTATCGAGTAAGGTAGAACTATATTGTTTTCGTTGGCTCGACTACGATTTCTATGAATATAAAGCATAGACATATAACATACTATTAAATAAGACTTAAAGAATATGGTATATTATATATTGTCTATGATATAACAAGGCTATTCAAAAAAATCATTTTGTAGTTAAAATTTATTTTTGTACAAAATTTCTATGGATAAAATTGGCAAATGGATATATGGACCAATATTGTTTTGCTAGGATAGGATACAAATTTAAAATCTTTATCAGGGATGAATTCAGTACTTAATTCTTATACATATTTAGATGATTATGAATTTATTTATTTCGTAAAAAACAATCGAGAACACAAAACTTTTTAGTAATATTTTTTTGGAAAAGAAAAATATTAAGGAAAATGCATAGAAAATAGTAATAGATACATTAGACTTTTGGTTTTATATATTTACAATCTGTATATATTATGTGTATTTACAAACTGTATAATATCCTTTTCATTTGATAAAAGCAATGTTAAAAATTTGAAAACAATAAGTTGTTAAAAAATATTGCATAAAAAATTGAATATGGCTGGAAAACAGTCTTGACATGAGCTGTAGTTTATAGAATATAAACCTTAGATATATTTATAAGAATATGTATTGACTATATTCTGTGTTTTACGAAAATAAAAATACTGCATCTAATTGAAATACAAAGTCTTTTAAGAATTGTAAAATATGTATCAAATAAAGTTATATAATCATAATGTCACTGTGTTTTATACGCAAGAAAATATATACTTTTAAAGTAAAATATTGTGAAAAGAATGAAAAATAACCAAATTATAATAGGAGATTATCAGACATAACAATGCTATTTTGAGTTGTATTTTTTATGAGATATAAAATGAATCAAGAAAAACATAGAATATAAATGGTATTGATATCCTAAATGATTTCACATCTAATATTTCCAATATAAGTGATTTTAAAACAATTCTTTTCATACAACTAGAATGTGAACATAGATATAAGCAAGTTTCATATTCACGTTATTTACGACACTTCAAAATAAGTATCACCCTTAAAAATAATGGTTTACATTTTATGATACAAGGACTGATTATTTGAAAGATAAAATGATAAAACCTCTGATATCATACAATCCAAAGGCATGGAGAAAATATGATTATAAATTTGGACCTTCTTCTGAGTGATGCAACAACGGTTTCACATCAGTGGTAGAATTGTCTAAAGGGAATTGCCAGATGTATTTGTGAACAATATAAGAGCCATCATTGTCCGTACCATAATTGAATGAGGAGTTAATGAGCTTCCAACCAGACTGAGATAAATGATGAAATAAAGGCATTTTATCGGCATTACTTGTGGATACCTTTTGATAGGATTTGTCGACAAATTCTACACCACCATACTAAAATATGAAGGAATATATGTTTTTTAAAAAAATAAATTAATGCTTTCATTATTTAAAAATATAATCTAATTACATTAAAATAAGCTATTAAATGGAACATCATGAATATATTTATTCACTATAACTTGACTTTTTAATACTATCAAGACTTTTATAATAACAAAATCTTGTTTATCTTTAACTCTTGTAATTAAACTCTCTGCATAAGAGAAAGAACAAACAAAAATGATATGATATTGCCAGGCTTTCAGATTCAATGACATCAATGCATGAGCAGTTGGAACTCCAAGTATTATTCAAGATGGATAAACATTTTCATAAGAAATGAGGTCAATGAAATAATACAAAATGTGTTAATACACAGCAAGTGGACTCGAATTAGAGAGAGAGAAAGGATTGACCTCCCAAGAACAAACAAAAATGATATGATGAATTATTCTCTTAGAGACAGCGAAAACGAGACATCATGTAAAGCTTGAAATACGTATTAAAATTATTCCGTTACTAATGTAGAGTCTGATTATGTTGGTTTCACTAAACTTTTATTGGACCAAAGTTTAAAAACTTGTTATTATTCTTATTCAATATACTAAAATCGATTCTACTAAAATGTCAACATAAAACCGTTTCGGTATTCAAAGTAGAAACTGGATGATTGAATTTAACAAAACAAATACTGTTTACCTCCTTGTCATTGACCGTAGCCGCGTCAAATGTTCTGGACTGTAATGGCAGCGTAACCAGCGCGTCTTTATGACCCGATATAACCAAACCACCGCTTTTAAAGGAGCCATTGGTATATTTCGGCGGTGGAGTCATATAAAACCGAGAAAAATAAGCGGTCTCTTCAAACTCAACAACCTACATCAGGAGAGAATAAAATTTAATAAGATATCATTTGTATAGAAAGGTATGATAAAAGAAAACTGAAATTTGATAATAAATACGAGACAGTAGATATTTCGATATAATTTTCTCGAACTAACTTCCAAATAATGCCCCGCTAATGGATAAGGCTGTTTGATTTGATCAATGTATTCTTTGACAGCAAGATTTAATTCAGGAATCTGATAGAAATCTGCTTCCGCTTCTAACAGCGTGATTTCTTTAAATCCGGCAGGCAAAAGTAGACTAGAAGTTCGCATAAAGTTTAAAACAATTCTGAACAAACTTCCATCACGATCGATAAAGATATGACCTTGAGAATCTGTAAGGACAGACGGAGTAAATCGACCTGAAATATTAGAAAATAATCATAGGCTTACGAATGTTCAATCTGGTTAGAAGACAAAAAAGTATCGACTTTTTATTAGCAATATTTCATACACAATACCCAAGTAATTTTATCCAACATTCGGAACAGTTGTTTTAGGATATTTAAAACCTAAATGATCGAGAATAAAATCGTTTTTTCTGTATACTATATAACAGTGTCACTAAGATTTCAATAATTAACACTTAGATAAAAACACAATCAAATTGACCAACTAATGAGTAATTAAACTACTTGCTAGTTGTTCATATTAAATTCATTGTCTGTTCGCTATAGATGGAATTATAATGGACCAAATTTGCCTAAATCTGAACAAGTTAAGTAGAGCCTTGTCGAGGCAAAGGTTAAGTAATAATAATTCTTAATTCGGTTGGTTTTAATCTCAATAAATGGCCGTATTCGAGTAATCACTTCTCATGAACTCTAATCAGTTTCTCTCTCGATCACCTGCTTATTTAAATGTACCAATACCAGTGTCTAAACATAATAATTGATGACGAGGAAGCAGTATAGCTTCGAAAATATTCCAATAAAAGATTTTACAAAGCAGTTGTCGCCTTTCTCTTTTCATTAAATCTGAACTTTAATGGGTCGATTATTCATCCTAATTAAGTTTTAAAAAGACAATGCATGGACACAATTTATCAACCAGATATTTTAGAGTGCTGACTAAATTGTGAAAAAGAACACTAGAAGCCAAGGAAGGTCAATAATCATCAAAACACTTGAATGTAGGTTTTTTCTAATCTTACCAGAAAACATGCAGCCCAACATAGAACAGGGAAACCTCATTAAAGTGGCGCGAGTTGTTGTGTGAAGAATGCCACCTACATTAAGAATGATTACCTCATTTCTTCCATTGTGTGAATCATCAGATTGCATTCTATTCACACCTGAAACACACAAAGGAAAACAGTTATCCATTGGCACAATGTACAAGCCTATGGCTATAGGCTTACACATAATCATAACAGCCAGGCTATATATACAGGGTGGGCCAGAAGTAATTACGTTTCAAATAATATAATCAATAACATTATCAATATCTATGACTTATCTGTATTAACTTGATCACTGTTTATTTTTATACTGCACCGCTCACGGTATGGCTGTTCAATTTGACAAAAGCGACTACACAATCGAATATCGATTTTGCTATTTCAGAATATATACCTTTATTTGAAATGTAGTTACTTCTGGCCCACCCTGTAGGTTGGTTGAAAATGGGCAATTTTCAATATCTCCTAGAGAAAACAACTCTAAACCAAATGATTTGAAATTTTGTATGCAAGGTATAAATAATTAGATTAAAACAATTTGTTTATGAGAATTGATGAAATTCAGAGGAATTGCATTTTCCATTATCAATTGAACTGTCTGATGATAGTGGGTCATTTGTTTTTTAGATCTTGGATCAACAATGTTAAATTTTGTCATATAACTCTATAGACAATTTACTTATTTCTTAGCTGCAATATGCACAAGAAACAAATTTGATTGAAGGTCTCTAAGAATGATACATAAACTTACTCAACACAACAGTTAGTAATTCTGCCATAATTACCTATATATTCCATTGACAGTCTTTTTGAAAGATCATTGACATTTTTTCATTGATTACATATAAGGACTGTTATGGATGAATAGATATTATATAGAGGCATTCATGGTAAAAGAGTCTTATAACTTTATATTACCATATACCAACAAATATATAGCTTATATATATATATAGATAGATTAGCTTTTTTAGCAGATATTCACTCTAATTTTCTAAATCATAGTGAAAATGGAATAACAAATATAATAGAAATATTGCCATTTTGTAAAAAAGAAAATGCATAGTAAATATATCTATTTAACACAAGAACTTGTGGGGAGTCTAGTTTAGCCAATAATAAATATTTATGTAGGGAAAAAAGTTGGGGACTGAAAATGAGTCTGGTTTTACCAAAATTCTGATTTAGAAATAAAAATGACTATTTCATCAAGACTTGTCAATGTGCTGTGGTACTGACTAATAACTAGGGGCCTAGTTATTACTATAATTTGTTTGATAACTTGTAATTCATATCTAGCCAAATTGAAAATTAATCAGCTAGATATTCATAGAAATTACTAATTCAGATAGAAAGCATACAACTACATATAACTATAAGTCATTTTATATTATGCAGTGCAATAGCAATTTTATTATATTTAACTGAATTGAATAAATCTTTCTTTAAAGTCTTATAAGTTAAATGAATTAGTATTTTTAAAAATATACTACAAATAAAATGACTGTTTACCAGAGATAAAGTGAATGAATGTGAATATTTATATGTCTACAGCATTTAACTAAACACATTATACTGCTAGTTTATTGTGTAACCCTGAAAATCCATCAATGAATATTCTTAAGACATAGAATTAATTCTTAAAATTGTTATTATTGCACAAAGAGAGTGAGAAACTATCATGTTTTGCATTGTAACTCTTTAGGTTAGGTATTTGTAGCAAGATAGCACTCATTATTGATATTAAAAGTGTGATATCTACAATAAACACACAACGAGGAAAATTATAATTGTCACCTAATTTTAGCAGAGTACGGAGTACGTAGGTGTTTATATACTTAAATAGGAGCAATGGCGATAAAATATTTATTTAAATACCCGCCATACCATTTATGACTTACTTAAATACAAAGCTGTCTACTGTCAATATATACTATTTAATAGAGTTTTATTCAAATAACATCATAATTTATACTTTTCACATGCTCTTTGGTCAATATTAAAAATTTTATAAATAGAAATATTTTAAAATTAGTGTTTATGTAATATACATAAAATATGTAATAAAACAATATGTTTTAAAAATTATAGACTAATCATATGTTTTAGTTTTAGTTACACAAGACGCTTTTGGCGCTAAAAATTCTTAGCAGTTTGACTTCCTTAGCTTGAGTAGTAATAACAAAATAATAATGACTCTCACGGATCAAGAAGTTCAAAAACAGGTTTGTAATTATACAATATTCAAGATTGTATGTTTTATAATTGATAAATGAAATTCAAATATTAATTAGTATTACAAGCTTTTTGTGTAATTGTATGCTTTTTATCTTCACCTGATCCAGAAAAATCAGACATTCATCATGAATGATTAGCTATAGGGTTGAATCATTGATATAAATTGATTTTTAATTTATGCAATCATAATGGAAAAGCATATGGTCTACCACATAACTTTGATTTAAGTAAATTTAATCAATTAAAAATTAAAAAATCTATATTTTTAAATGAATTAAAACTTTGATTACTAAGTAACATATATATATAAATGGAATTAGAAATTTATTTTACTAAATAAATGTTACTACTGGCATAATATTAATATTCTTAGTTTGTTTATTTTTATTATTTCTAATATATGTTTTAGTTTTACCATTAGAAATGATATATAATATAAATTTGCTAATTGTTTGGTATGATATGATTTTAAAAATAATAGTATAAATATCATATATAATTAAAACAAACCATCTATATGCTGCAAATAAAAAAAAATAGTTATAGTGACCAATTATGCATGCTATGATTTTTATCAATAATTTGCAGTCTAGTTTTCAATTTGGCTAAATATGCTGCAATTTTGTCAATTAAATAGTTGGCTAGATAGAAACTGCATGTTTTCCCCATTGTTGTCACTGGTGTTGTGTTGTTTGAGGTATGGTAGTGTTATGTTTAAATTACATTCATAACTAGATGCTTAGTTCTTAGAACCATAAAACAATTTATAATGACATTTTGTGCTTAAATAGTCATTTTATTTGCAGTGTAGAAATATTTTTATCCAACATTATCTATCAAATTTTCTAAAATTTCTTGCTACTAGACAAATATTCCAATATTAGCCAAAGTAATATAACCAATACTATATATATATAACATAAGTTTGTAGAACACACTCTGCATTGCTTTACAACGACACTAAACACACATACATACACGCAATCACCAGCCGACAAAACGGGCGAGACTGCTAACTTATTTACTATTTTTATTGTCAGCCAGTAATAATCACTGACATTTATTGGTAGTATAGCTGCTAGCAACACATTCAAAACTGACTATTACATCTTATTTGTCAGAGTAAAATACAAAGTAAAGATAATAAATTTTGCCAGTACATAAAAATTTCTTGCTATTAAACAAATTTTGGTAATAGGTGAATTGCTACTGTATATAAGATACATAATTATAAACTACTATACTTTATTCATTATCACAATTGATTACTTTCTCTCCAGATCCGGCAGATGACTGCCTTCATTGACCAAGAAGCCAATGAAAAAGTTGAAGAGATTGATGCTAAGGTAATTGATTTCCTATTAAAAGAATCATGTTGGGCTTAACATTTGCTTTGAATTAATTAGGCTGACAGCAATGCTATATTTATGCATAGTAATCTAAAAGTTTCACTCAATTTCAGGCAGAAGAGGAATTTCAGATTGAGAAATCTCGACTTGTTCAGGACCAGCGTGTGAAAATCATGGAATATTATGCTAAAAAAGAAAAACAAATTGAGTTATCTAAAAAAATGTAAACAATTATTCATTCTTAGATTGGAATTTTCTTCATGATATTAAAGAACAGAGTGTTGTTGTATTACATTTTGCCAGTTGTAGTTTTATTAAAATTACTGATTAGCTTAGGGTAGCGTACCAGCCTCTCATTCGATGGGTGTATGGTTTGAGTCTCATTAAATACTTGGATAGATTAACCCAGTTGTCAGACTTATCTACCCTGAATTTGTAACAGTTTGCATTTGTCAGACTGAGAGCTGATAACAAAACTTTACCATGATAGTCATACCCATATTTTTTTGTTGTGAATCTTACAGACAAAACTCCAACTTAATGAATCAGGCACGATTGAAAATACTCGCAAATCGCCAACAGCACATGGGAGTGGTACAAGAGGAGGCCCGCAGAAGATTAGGAGAGGTGACCAAGGATCATGGTCGCTATAAATCCACTTTACATGGTCTTATTCTGCAGGTAAATCCACTTTACATGGTCTTATTCTGCAGGTAAATAAACTTTACAAGGGGTTATTCTGCAGGTAAATCCACTTTACGTGGTCTTATTCTGCAGGTAAATAAACTTTACAAGGGGTTATTCTGCAGGTAAATCCACTTTACATGGTCTTATTCTCCATGTAAATCCACTTTACATGGTCTTATTCTCCATGTAAATCCACTTTACAAGGTCTTATTCTGCAGGTAAATCCACTTTACATGGTCTTATTCTGCAGGTAAATACACTTTACAAGGGGTTATTCTGCAGGTAAATCCATTTTACATGGTCTTATTCTGTAGGTAAATACACTTTACATGGTCTTATTCTGCAGGTAAATCCACTTTACAAGGGGTTATTCTGCAAGTAAATACACTTTACAAGGGGTTATTCTGCAGGTAAATACACTTTACGTGGTCTTATTCTGCAGGTAAATAAACTTTACAAGGGGTTATTCTGCAGGTAAATACACTTTACAAGGGGTTATTTTACAGTAAAAATGATTGGATTATAGATTTTTATAATAGTGCTGTTAACAAAATCAAATCTAGCGTCCACTCTGAACCCATTTGAATGATTATATATTGCAGAGCTTCTATCAACTGTTGGAAAAAGAGGTGATTATCTACTGTCGACAACAAGATTTCCAATTGGTGAATGTGAGTCGACTCATTTTATTTTATTTTCGTATTCCTCTAAATATCATTCCTGAAGGTCATCAAGTAACAAATAGATCATCTAACCCTCAAATTGCAATCTGATATATTAATGAAATCTCTTAAAATGCTACTTAAAAATGCTATCACCTTGTAGTGCAATGTTTTATCATTCTCCTTTAGGAAGCCATTTCTTCTGCAGTGGAAGAATATAGGAAAACTACTGGCAAAGATGTGAAAGTTAATATTGATCAGAAAAACTTCTTGGGAAATCATATGTGAGTGTTTATTGTTCTGTTGGAGGTTCGATAATATTGCTATTTTTTATAGCTATTGTTGGTTTTTTTTATTGAGCATTTTTCCAATATTTCCTACTAAAGATCTGGTGGAGTAGAAGTGAGCTCAATGACCGGCAAGATTCGCTGTGTCAATACTCTCGAGAGTCGATTAGAGCAAATGTTTCAACAAATGGTGCCAGAAATCAGGGAAATTATCTTTGGAAAAAATATGAATCGAAAATTTCGTGATTAAAATTCAAATTCCAAAAACCCAGAAATGTTTTCATTTAGTGGTCTGTTTTCAATGATTTATTAAGTACTAGTGTATTGTTTTATGAATATCTCTTTAATTGTCATTTATACAGAGTACAGCTACATATTATATTTATATATGAAGCCATGTTTCCTTGAGTAAGGAATCATTTTTTAACAGACCACTATGTTTGATCCCATTTTCTCTGAAAGCATAATATTTGACATTTATTTATCAAAGTTATCAAATCACTGTTGCATAGTTAGAGAGGCTGGCTGGTAAATAAATAATTGTTCTCTAATAGATTAGGAATGTTTCTTTATTTCTTTGTGTTCTTATGGTTTATGGTTAATTGAAATACGGACATTTATTTCATTTAGAATAATGTAATCCCAGTCAAACTAACGTATTCAATAGTCCTAGAATGTGATCCTATATCTTTCTATTATTATATATTCTGTATTGATGAATTACCTAATTATTTGTGTTGTTTCCGGTAGAAATATATTCATTAAATTAAAGAGAAATACACCATTCTTACGTAATTGAACTTTTCATGTTTGTTATACTTACGCTATACTGACGGAATTACTGAAAGGAATTGTTTTGGTAAATATTCCGGGGCAAATTCTATGGAAATACATACATCCTTAACAACCCTACAATTTATTACCGGTATGGGGAGTTTCTAAGGGTGTTTTAAACAAAGTTTATGGGAGTTTGAAAGCGTATTGTTTAATCGGGTTTCTCATTTCGTTTGGAGGGGATGAAGTTGGCGGTATGGTTTTCTAACTATTTGGTTATCTATGTGGTTAGTAAATAGTTAAGAGTAGAGAGTCGATTATTATCCTAAGTGTTTTTATCTCAGAATTTGATGTGAAGAATAGGAATATTCATTTCAATAGATCAACTGTCGTGTTTTAGCATTGAGGCCTAAAAATGGTTCCATAGGTGAAAACATAAAATTAATCAATATAGAATACGTAATAAGAATCGAGTTGGCGACTATAGCCAGTATCGCCACTCGGACTTTCGTGAATAATTACTACACTGCTTATCAGCTACTATTTCAGGAAAACTTTGTTTTGTTAGAAATTTACAACGTTGAGTACGAAAGGGTAATTCAAAATCGATTTGTCATGCGCATACATTCATAAAGTGAAGCCGCAATCTAAGGGTACGAATTTTAATTTATGATTTATAATCCATGAAAATTGCAATCTGGTTAACAAATGTTTTCTAATTTTTTACACAAAAGATAAGTACACTATGTACCTACATCAATTTCTAACGATGAATTGATTTTTGGTAAACTATACTGTATGATACATAGAGAATGAGATGTAATAACTTTTAACGCAATTGCATGAATAGATATCGTATTATACCTATTGTATAATGAGTCATCTATTGATCGAACTTTGCATCCATACTGTAGGTAGGTATATGATTCAATTTATCACACCGTGTTCGAGTATCGGATTTTAATTTATGTAATGTGATTGGGTTACAGATTAATATATTGAGTCAATACTGAAAAAAATAGGTTTTTGTAACATAAACACAAACAGTTTTACAAAACATAATCGCTGTTGTCATTTTAAAAATATAGTTCCTTTCAAATTATTCTGACGCAAAGTCTCCGCCAGTAAATTTAAGTCACTTGATTTAATTTCCATTTTGAACAGCAGAGTATAATTTTAAATATTAGGTACCTATTCAAAATTTCTATTAAAGTGACCCTTCAATTCTATCGAAATTTAATGCGTACCCCTACACAGTCCTATCTCTACAATGATAAAAGTATCCGATTTCTATGGATAAAAGTATCTAAACCGTATTAACAGACAAAATTCCATAGAATTAGAGGGTGTTGAGTCAAATTAAGCCGCAGGCTCAATTTGACTCAACATCTTTTAACTTAGTTAAAGAGAGATGCCTTCTCTTCGATCTTTGATTGAGTTGCAGATTGGGATAGACCTGTGCATGCATATGGCAGCTTCTTAGCGCAGTCCACAGCGCCCTGGCGCGACACGGAAGTTTTCGTAACTGTACTGGGAGGCTGGAGCTTGCTGTTGCCGTTGATGGGTTGCAGAGTCCGGCGATGAATGGTCGCTGGCGGGGGCAACCTTGTTGAAGTCTCCAATGGGAGTCTCTGAATGGAAGGCTTTTTTTTGAGCACAATTTCTCGCAGTAGATGTATTCGATGAGGGGTCCTGAAATGAGCCCTGGCGCGACATGGCACCTTTCACAACTGTACTGGGAGGCTGGAGCTTGCTGTTGCCGTTGATGGGTTGCAGAGTCCGGCGATGAATGGTCGCTGGCGGGGGCAGTCTTATTGAAGTTTTCATTGGTGGTTTCTGAATGGAAGGCTTCTGGTCTATTTTATTATTATTAGAAATTGACCGATTGATACAAGGAGTGGCTGACTCGTCCAAGTCCAGCTTGATATGTGAATGATTTTCAAATGTGGTGTTAAGCAATTTGGAAGCTGCAGTATTACTATCCACAGTTATATCTAAAGCGGGAATGTTTTTCATGGGTTCATTGCTCTCGAATGTTTCATTTAAGTGGGCTCGAGTGGACAGCTTAGGCCGACTTCCCTTACCTACATTGTTCTAGGACAAGAGGCTGTTCACCTTGGAGACCTGCTGCGGATATGGGTACGGTCTGTCATGAAAATAACACTTTCTCCCTCGGATTTTCAAGGGCCGATGATAGCGTTCCCGACACTACAGAAACCGTAGTGCTTTACGGAATTTATTCTGACGCAAAGTCTCCGCCAGTAAATTTAAGTCACTTGATTTAATTTCCATTTTGAACAGCAGAGTATAATTTTAAATATTAGGTACCTATTCAAAATTTCTATTAAAGTGACCCTTCAATTCTATCGAAATTTAATGCGTACCCCTACACAGTCCTATCTCTACAATGATAAAAGTATCCGATTTCTATGGATAAAAGTATCTAAACCGTATTAACAGACAAAATTCCATAGAATTAGAGGGTGTTGAGTCAAAAGCCGCAGGCTCCACTCCTGGTGGTGCCCTTCCGTCAATTCCTTTAAGTTTCAGCTTTGCAACCATACTTACCTGGAACCCAAAGTATTTGGTTTCCCGGGGACGGCCGCTCTCCAGTTCGTAGGTACTACACTTTAACACATAAACAATAAAAATGGTCACTTCAAAAAAACGAAATATTACTTATAGTAATAAATTACAACAACCTAAATAATAGTTTTAATAGAGTAGTATTAAAAATTTCGTCCTCCCCGAACGAAAATTTTCCGTATAAATGACCCAACTAACAATAAACTAAATATCCTCTATATTTTAGGAAATGTTTGAGTCATTTGAATAGGCATTTGCCATAGAAATTAGTTTTCAAAGTCCCATCCGCGCATTCCGGACTTCGTAAATGAGCAAGTCCCGAGAAAAACTGATAAAAATCCCATAATATTACAATGTTTATGAATATTATGTTGGTGTAAAAAAACTTGATATAGGTACTAATAACTTTGTAAATTTACAAAATTCACAAAAATCTGATTGATAAACTATAGCTATCGTAAAATAAGAGCTGAAAAAATATTTTTTCTTATCGATTTCTTATGATCTTGACCAACTTAAATCCATTACGTCATCAAAATGACCAACTTAAATACCCATGACTCATTATCCCACCCATCCCAAGATGGTTGAGTTCAGCTCGTTTAACAATAACGCATGTCATCGAACGAGTTGAAAAATAGCCTTGATCGATTTAAAAGCATAACTCATCGAATGACATAAACGCCATTACGTCATCAAGCACAACATTGGATCCTATAGTCCTTGGTATGATCAGTACGTCTAACTTTATTAACTAAAATCTTTTTATTAACATTCCGAGTTGGCGATAAAAATTTGTTAGATAAAATTATCTGCATGAATATAAGATCTCATCATTATTAGAAATGAAAGAATTCTTGAGATATTTTCCCTTTCATTTCTCAGTAAAATTGAATGCATTTATAAGAATATAGGGATAACTTTTTATTGTTTGTTAATCTTGTTGCACCATGCACTAAGAGATTCGGAAAATAAAACGACGTCAACTGAAGTAGTCATAACGTGCGCCGCATCCAAATGGTATTCATCATTATTAGAAATGAAAGAATTCTGAGATTATTTTCTTTTCATTTCTCAGTAAAATTGAATGCGTTTATAAGAATATAGGGATAACTTTTTATTGTTTGTTAATCTTGTTGCATCATGCACTAAGAGATTCGGAAAATGAAACGACGTCAACTGAAGTAGTCATAACGTGCGCATCCAAGAAAATCTGCGTGCAGAGAATGAAGACCTTCCGCATGTTATCTCAGATCATAAAATCTCAATTCTTATCCAAATGGGTATTGTTCACTCCTATTGTATCATTTCCATTAGAAAACTATTCTGTACAGCTAGCTATAGGAGTTTGTAACAATGGTTTTCGTAAAAAATAATTTTATGACTTTTTGTAACTTTAATATTTTATTTTACATAAACAGCAAAATATTATATTATATTTTGTATTTAATATTACATACATATAATACCATTATAATTGTATTCACTCGTATTCACCCAGTATCAACTCGACCACTGCGGTCTCTCAGTTCGAGAAATATACACAAAAAATCCTCTCTACTTGGTGTTCCGTTGGTTGTGTCTTTCAATCAAACGGACATCTTCCCGATGTCAAAGCCAGTTGGCTATATTCATTGATCAGTTTACGCTTATCGATAGTTCAACACCTTTCTCAATATTCTTGCTGATCCTAACAGTGCTATATCTTCTGGATGAGTCCTCCTACTGTCTTACCGAGATGTCAATTTCTATCGCTTCGACCCATTTCCTTATCTTCTTTGGTGTTGTTCCAAGTGCTCCGACTATGATCGATATAGTATGACTTTACCTGTCTTCAGTTTCCAGCTCTCTTTAATTTCTCTGCGCAGTACTCCGTATCATTCGATCTTCTCGTTCTCTCCTAGTACTGTAATGTCGATTATAACTGCTTGTTTTTTTGTCTACCAACAGAATGTCTACCGTTTTCTTCTTGAGCTCTCCCCTTTAAAGCCATGTAGCCATTGGTCATCTGATGTGATCTCTCTTGTGTCTGACGAACTGACCGCATGCATTATCTTAGTTATTCAATTTTCTCTTCTCTGTTATATGTTGTGCCGTTATGTTTTCAGTTTCGTTTCTCACTATTCCCTCATCTTTGACACACTTTAGGAACATTTCTAAGATTTCGTCTATGAATGTATTTGTTCAGACTCACTTCCTCATCATCCACGCAGTCTTCTATGCTCACTAGACCATCCACTTCATTTCTAGGGATATACACTCTGTCAATCTCCGCTTTGGGGTGAAGGACTCCGGTATGGTCATGAGCTTTCTTGTCTTTCTGCCGATTTCTCGATCATCTTCCTTGTTCCACTTAAGGGTTCCTTATTCTCCATAATCTCTGTCGATATCCTCTCTTCTCGGGCTAACTCTCCTACATTCTCCCTATTCGACCATTTGCGTCCATTCATTGACGTCGTTGTTTCATCTTCTTCATGTCTTGTTTGCTGAATTACTATCAAATGTAACAGAACCCCAGTTGGCCTGGCTTTAATTTTGAAATTTCGAGCTCAATAACTTTGCGCATTTGAAATTTATAATTGGTAAAACTCGAAAATAGAAATTTTTGCACAAAGATTTCTCGGAATCGACGTATAAAGAAAGATTGCTGAGCATTTTCTAATATCATTTATTGTCCTAAAATGTTATATCTTTTTTTTTACTTCTAGAAATTGTAATCAATATAAATTAGTAGATCAAATTGAATTCAGATTCCAATGTGTAATGTTTCAATCACTCATGCAAAGTCATTAAATACGCCGACGATCGTTCCACTCTATAAAAACATCGACAACATTCCTCACGTTAAAACTGTCTTTGACTCCATAATTACCTGAGCCCAAAACTTCCGTTGAACAAGAAAAAATGCAATCACATGACCATCAAATCTCCTTCTGAATGCCAAGTTATCCATTTAGATGACATCAATTCTGCATCCGAAATTAAAATTCTCGGTGTGACGATTTCAAACTCTCTCACCTGGGATCACCACATAAATGGAATTTGTAAATCTGCCTCCAAAATACTCTACGCTCTTCGTGTTCTTAAAGACTACCTCCAGAAAAACAATCTCGTAATGGTATACAACGCGAAGATAGGGTCATTATTAGAATATGGATCTCCTATATTTGTGAGTCTCAACCAACAAAATTCACACAAACTTGACTCTATTCCCAACGGTAATACTCTTTGGAATAGACGAGATACAAAACGACAATGCGGAAGAAAGGTTTAATCATACCAAATCAGAAATCACAAAGTTACTATCTAAGTTAGGACGCTCCATTGAAAATGACGTCAAAAACTTTCAGAGACTGGGAAAATTCGAAGGCAATACAAAACGGCCCATTTGCCTATATCTCCACTCAATATGGACAAAGAGAAACATGTTAGCTGAATACAATACCAAGAAATCGGAAATGAATTTCTCAATCAAAGAATACACTCCCATGACAAAGCCGTTTTTAAATGCTCGTATTAAAGCTAAATCTGCACGAACAAGAAAAGCCAACGCTTCAGGATCCGAAATAACTATCTGTTATAGCCCAAGGCCGATGGATCACTAATTACATTTCGTAAAGCTAATAATACATGAAAAAAATCACGTGAACCCATACCCGAGGAGCCTAACCAGCCAACAATCAAAGATCTCAGTGACCTGTGACTATCTTCATTCTACCATCTCTTATGCTCACAAACATCAGGTCCATCAGAAATAAAATTGATGACGCTCATGCCTCAATTCTAAGCCGTGAAATTTGGCATCGCCATTTTCACCGAAACATGGCTTGATGAAAGCATCCCTACAAACTGTATTTCTATTCCAGAATACTCTTTAATCCGCGATGACAGGAAGAAAAGAATAGAGGATGGCGTCTGTATTTACATCAGAAACTCTATGAATGAGGTTACTTTTAGTGTAAATCTCAAACTGATGATCTTTGAATGCACTCGAGCAAACGCGATTTTAGATCAAATCTTTATCACTGATACTCTCCATGAAAGTTACCATCAGAATATCAGCCCACCTATTAGCACTTCTGACCACAAATGCATCATACTCAAACCAAATAAAAGCCAACCTAGATGCAATATCTCTTGTAGACAAATCTACGACCTTCGAGGTAGTCCCATTTCTGCCCTTCACCAACACTCATCAAATACCAACTGGGATGACA
>JAYMFX010252445.1:7461-19580 GCA_036784945.1 Monocelis spectator
TCTCATCATCAACAGCTAATCTCCAGATGGATCTGAGAGTCAAGGGAAGAGAAGTATCAGATGATAAATAAAGATGAAAGTTTAAATGCATTCCGTTAAGTAATTTTCATAGGCTGTCAAATGATATTTTCATATTGATGCGAATGGGGTAGACGAACCTACCTCGTTATCTTCCTCGTCCCTCTCTCGCAGTTTAGAATCGAACACGTCACCGCCTTCGTCATCCTCATCTTCCTGCATGAAGTCGGGATTGAATTCAAACAATTCCCGACCGCTAATCTATAAATGAGTGATAAATAGTTGAAATGAATCTCTCTGCCCCAAACACAGACAGGAATAGCCACACCCAAAGTAAGACAGCTTACCCCAATCATCTTGCCAGATTTGAAATCAGTGTTCCGTCTAGCTTTAGCACTTTCAAGTGCTTTCACCTTTTCAGCTTTCTGGAATAATGAAATTGTAAATACCATTTAAATGTGTAGATAATTAATATTAGATATCCTTATACGAAAAGGTAGAATGATCGTTTACATCAACGCAACGCATTCGACCACAATACTCGCTAGATAGTGTTGTACATACTTCCATTTACAGGTAGAGAGGTCACTATCTAACTAACTCGCGTTTAAAAAATCAAAATATTTGCCTTCTCATTGAGACTATTGCAGTAGGCAAACGTATGTACCTTTGCTGAGCTTTAAAGTTTCAGCAGGTAGATTCTTCTGTTTATTCATCACAATCTTTTCGTTTTACTGTTCCTCTTATTTTACATCAAATAATCATCATTTTTCAAACTACTCTGTTTGAAAAAAGTCTGGATTAGGCTATTCTTAATAATCATTTAAAAAAAACCCTACTACATCCTGCTTCAAGACTTATATATGAAAGATTCAACATCCAGTTGAACTAGCATGCAGTATAAGAAGACATTTTTGAGATTGTCATTCTTTTGTTGAGAGCGCTGGTCGAATGGTTTGAACGCTTGACCACCAATCCAGAGATCGAGAGTTCTAATCCCGGCTAAGTACTCTCGGGAGTGAAATATTGTATAGCGCTGTCTAGAGAGTACACCATCTTAAATATATATATATATAAGAACAACCTCTCAATGTCTCACCTTTCTCTTTTTCCAAGCGATGAATGATTCTAGTGTTACTTTGGTCTGATTCGGGCCCAGAGCCATTCGCTAAAATGGGAAGTTTAGATAGTAAAAATCTGACTTTATTATTATTGTGGAATAATAATGATAATATGTAATGCTTCACACATCCGCATCGACTAAAAAAAGTAAAATGAAGATTTCATAATCGATCGATTAATGAATGCCATAAAACGACCACACCCAAAAAGAAATCTCACAGTAACACACCATTTGATACGTACACATAATATGCCTATATACTGCTATATGGAACTAAGTTTCATGATAGTAATGGAATTGTCGAGAAAAAGAATTTTAACAAAAACGGAAATATTCTTAACAACAACCAAAAAGGAGTGGAAAAAGAATGTTAAAACTTCATTTCGAAGTGAATAAATCAGATAATCATCATGTAAAAAAAGTCATGAGTTGTGTCTGCTAATACTTACTTACTTACTCTTATTCTAATCAAACCACAATGTAAATAAGTTTTAGAGATCTTTCGATCTACAATAAACGACACGGTGACAGACGCCGCCATTTATTACGTCATAGACAAACTGTTCACGAATCGTACAGTTAGTCAATCCGAATCAGCCTAATATTCACATATTTCTATCTTCATCGATGACAACAAGAAGCTGTGGGGAAAAAACCGCACACATGAATCTCATTTTATTATCTTACTTCCTTTTCTATCAGTTCCTCCAGAGAAATTTCCTCTTTCTGTTCTTCCATTTTCTTTTTATCCTTCTTAAGCATAAAGCCTAAAATCAAATAAAGTATTATTTATTACGTAATAACAGCTTTAACGCCTAATAATTTGAATGCTAAAACGCATGCATAACAGATGTATGTTAGGTAGATATAAATACTGCAGACACTAACCAGGAGGTAATACGTGCTTATAATGACACTTGTCTCCATTCGGACACTCCCAAAACCATCCATATTTATTAATTTCCAAAGCATCCAAAAAATGCTTGCATATCTAATAATGAAAATAAAATAAAATAAAATATTATATTTATTTAAATAACGTTTCTTAAACTACTACTACCTAATCTAGAAGTAATATGTTGCAATGTATGAATAACAGGATTTCAGGGGGATTATTCGATTCTGTTCCAACCATAGATGTAATACCTATAGAGTGGCAGTCTAAATGAGATTGTGGAGAAAAATTGAAAATCAAATTCTGGAGCCAAATCATCAACGAATACTCAACTGTGATTCGTTAAGAAGTAATGCCTGAATTCTAATCACGAATGAAATTCGCGATTCAGCTCGCCTGCCTGCCTGCAGCTGCCATGTTTCTAATTGTCTCCTCAATGAGAATGAGATCAGCACTCTATAGATCACCTTGTATTCATTACATCTCTATGGTTCCAACATATTATATAGTACAAGGAATTTTATAAGCTAATTTGTTGAATATACTATGTAAAATTAACACGGTGACATTTATATCGTCTGAATTTCTATTTGAATCAAGATGAACTTTTCACATGAAACTTACAATTGTCGTAGTTGGGAGCGCCTTATTCTTTTCGCCGTGCTTTTTATTGACAACTTCCTCGAGCTTCTCCTGATCCCAATCGTCCATGCCATCCTCCTTCTTGTCATAGACATTTCGCTTTTCAGCTTTACGCTCTACAGTGAGGTCGTGCGAAAATTTACACTTGTTACCTTTACTGCACTGGCCTTGCTTGAAAAAGACGCAGAGCACTGATTTCGGGTCAACACCTAATAACAAGGAGAAATAATTGCATTAATAGAACAAACAAAAAGAGCAAGAGACAGAAAAAAAGATGAAATTTTCAGATTTATTTCAAAGAATGTCCTAATTTGTTTCAAATACGGATAAATAGATGAACTAACTCAGACTACACGTAAGAGAGCAATTAAAACGGTGAAGTAAGAGAATAGTCAAAATCAGCACACCGTAGTTACATTGGAATTTGTAAATAACGTGTTTTTGAGAGAAGGATTCAAGAGAGGCAATGTTGTTAGAATGTATGATGTTACAGATTCGTTTAGAGATACATTTTTTGGTTATTGTCAAGATTGAAGAAAGGAACTCTGAAAAGAACAGTTTCAGAAAGTTAATATAGGTTCTTCCGGTTGAGCGTGGGTATTACAAGAGTGGATCCATTAGAAAGCAAGGTTTGTCTAGCTAGCTTGGAAGGACTCAAATGTACCAGTGACTGAGGCAGTCTGGTTACACAATACATATTATACAAGTCGCAAATATTCGGTCTTGTTTCAATAATTAATTCTGTCAAATAAGGTATGCATACGACCTTAATAAGAGGGAATCTCAAAGGAAGACAGGATAGAGACAACAATTTGATAATGTAAAACAATTAAATTTAACGAGGAGTTAAAGACATTTTAAGGTCAATTGAAGGGAGAATTATTATTTATTTCAGCTCACCAGCGGCAACCTTTTGCAAACTAATCACAGGTTTAAATAAATTATTCAGTTCTTCCAATTCTTTGTTTTTATCGAGCTTTTTAGCTTCTTTATCAGCTTTCATCTTATCCATCTACAATTTCATCAACACATAACATAAACATATAAAAGCAATATAGAATCAAAATTACTTTCCAATAACAACCAAAGAGTCGCACAATCTTAAGAAGAGCTCATTACTGTAGTCTTTATGTGACTCTTATTAATTTGTTCAGGACAGATAGCTTATTAAAATATCTATTTAACACTACCTCTTTAGCACTTTTCCCACTATGAATAACTTGCTTTTCAACCTGCTGAATAAACCTTTGCTGCTTGGTACC
This sequence comes from Monocelis spectator, assembly GCA_036784945.1. Lineage (NCBI taxonomy): Eukaryota > Metazoa > Platyhelminthes > Proseriata > Monocelididae > Monocelis > Monocelis spectator. The sequence continues at coordinate 11,402 of JAYMFX010252445.1, forward strand.
CTTCTTGTTTTTCAAGCCAAAAGTCTTATCCTAAAACAAATATATTATTAATTAATAAATGACTAATTGAATAATCAGAACTTAGAAATTTGAGGAAGGAAAAGAAATATTAACATGGCAATATATTCGTTTTTTTATTGGATTTAACCACAGTCTGTTATTAATAACACTCAAAGGGAAGTTTCAGGGTCGGAATATAAGCCATTTGCTTGATCCATTTGTCACTGGGTCTGAACATCTCAAACCTGTGCTACTATCATAGGGTACTCATAGGAACAAATGGAACCTTCTTGCTTCTGGTGAGGCTTGAAACAGCTATTGATAGACAGACATGCTACCTACCTACTGAACTGCTTGAAAATTTGTTACCTAAGCCAATAGCTTAAAACGATATTTAGGTTAGTTGAAAATGTGCAATTTTTCAAATCTCTCTACCCTCTAACCAAATGATTCGAAATTTTGCAGAGTCTTATTCCATACTAAGATATGAACAAAGTTTCATGAAGATCAATCAACTACATCACAAACCATGGGTCCTACTAATATGGTGTATAGCTGGAACTATTTGATAAGCCAGCTATACCATGGACCAATTTAGTTTCTGAGTTGGTTAAGGCTCTATTTATGAGAGATGCAAAGTCAGATTTAGAAACTCGAATCAGGAGACACAAAGCACCCCAGCTTTTAAATACTGATGGTGCAATATATTTACAAATTTCATTCTCTCTTTTTTAGTACCCATTTCTTGCCTGTGATGGCCAAACATTGTATTAAGAACAAATAATGGACATTATCAATGAAAAGGATGTCTCAAAAAGAAGAATAGAATAAAGGCTATTTGGAAATTGCTGTGATAAACAATTGACTGAAGATGAAAAAAATAGAAAAGGCAAAGATGCAGAAAAATGGTTGATTTATGAAAAGAAAACTAATCTGAAGAAAGTCTTGGGACTTTTAAAATATGTTTGTTCCAATCGAGTGAACCATTGATTCACATCTTGCCTGATAAACAACTTAGTATATTCTTTTAAATATTTGGTTTACTTTATTAACAATGTTTTTGAAAAATGTCTATACAAATTGAAAATATTTGATCTACAGGAATCTGATTTCCAGCTCCCAGAAGAAAATGACTTGATAAACTTGAAATGAAAAACATGATATATTCTATAATATATCAGTTTTCTTATTGTTATTCATAATTTGGTGTGTGACAGCGTGTGAGTGTATAATGTACAAATGCATCAAGTTCCACACAGTATGGTAACATTGGTATGACTGACTGGCTTACTCATTCAATAGTCAATACCATAGATATATATAGTTTAAGTAGATTGGCCTCTGATTACAGCAGTTCGTTCGACAATTTAATTTTTGAGAGGGGAAAAAACGAAAGTCAGTGGTGGAACTGGGAGATTTGAAATTAATCGCTTTTCTAAGAAATTTTCGCGTATGATAATAAAACAATTTCAAGTTTAAATTCAGCAAGTAATTGTAATAGATCTGAACAAGCTACTATTTTATTAGCAATTTGTAATAACACAGGGATATCTGCAGTTGTAAGCATAAAATACACAATGAAATAATCAAATAACATAGGTAGGGTAAGATTAAATGCGATAAAAACATGATTCTATAGACAAGTGTGGTAACGATTCAAATCATAGTTTGTCACGGATAAATCAGAAGAGTTACTGTTTCCGTGGTATTTTAGATTTGGGTACATCTCCAGTAGTCGAAAATCGCTTCATAACACGATCCAGAGCATTCTTGTGTTCCTTTTGAATTGCCTTCTGTGCTCTATCCTTCTCCTTCAGTAGATTGCTGCATTAAAGTATAAGAAAATATCAAGAAATATTTAAATAATATCTACATAATTTATTCTACAATAATCAATTACCTTACAGCTTAGTCCGATTTTTGGAGTTGCTTGGCAGCCTCCTCCTGAATTTTTTGCATCTTCTCTTTCTCTTCTATTTTCTTCTGTATCGTGGCTTCCACTTCTTTGCTTTCTTGAGTAAAATAAGCTAACTTTGAGCACTTCTTCATCTCCTTTTCGAATTCTTTGAGCATGTTTCTCTCGATTTCGTTGCGTTTCTCTTCTTCTTCCTTTGCTTCCTTTTCTTTAATCCTTTTTTGATAGGCTGCTTTCACAGAGGCTGCCATGTTGAATGTGGAGGCATTAACATTCAAAACAGAGAGACAGGACTTTGTGACAACAAGAGCTCTGACTGTATCGGGATCCAAGGAAGTTCTCTTCTTGGTGACTATGTCCGGCAGCATACTGAATACCCGCTCAACTTCTGCGTTTCCATGTGCTATAACGAATACGGCACGTGCAACTCGTACAAGGAGTGGAGCAATATCTTCTTTTTCTATAGCTTCCCAAAAAGTAGCCACAGATTCAGCTTCAATGTTCTTCTCATTCTGATTTAACCTGACTTGGTAGAGTCGGATCTCCACCTCCAGTTGTCATACTAGTTGCCTACTATCATAAAAAAATCGTGTTTTCAGAATAATAATTTTCGCGTTATGACAAATTAATCGCCTTTTCGCATCATTATTTCAATTTTTGCTGAAAACGCGAAAATCGCGTCACAGTTCCACCACTGGAAAGTCCGCTGACAATGGTAAAAAGTTGTTCGGCCGTTAATTATGCTAATCGTGTTGGAAGCTGTCCTCCAGAGACAAAGTTTTTCAAGTATTTATTAATAACTTTGAATATTTAATCAATAACATAATCAGCATTTTGTTAGATGCAATTACACTGCCATTAAATCATTTTACCAATATTCATTTGTGAATTTTTAGATTACCTCAAGACACTGTACTAAGAGCTAAGTGGTTGGTTGCTATCAAAAGAGTTGATTTTGAAAATCCTTCCAAACCTTGGTCTCCAGGAAATTGGACATATTTTTCATACCTCAGATATTCTACCTCTAAGTGCAAAGCATTCACAAAATTTTGTGGAAATTAGATGATTTATTTACATTAATAATATTTTAAAGCCTATCGTGATGTTATCTTGTATTTAATAATTCTTAATAACAACATGCTTGTTAAATAAAATTTGTTTTCTATCATTATTAATCATATTTTTTTACAAAAATTAAAAAGGCTAGTAAAAAGCCTTATTTTCATGATTGATTATATCTATTTTATATCATTATTTACCTATATTGTTTTATATAAATATTAAGATAATTTCATGAGCTTTCTATCAAGATAAAAATCATTAAAATTGATAAAGTAATAATAGTTCTACAATCGAAAGGAAATTCATCAAAATAATAAATTTAAGTGTAGCACGAGACAGTTTTGTAGCGTGCTATTGACATTCCCCTCTCATGAAGCAGCAATTTTTCAGATCGCCACTCTATATCACCTATAAGATCTCTATGGTCAATACCTAACCAATAATATCTATCCTATACTTCTAATAGCCTACCCACATAAAGAGATGTATAAATACATACAGCATGCATGTATATGAAATGACTAATGAGCAGGATAGGAGCTTCTCTGCTTAGTAGAGCATGCACAGCTCCATACTGCAGTTATATTGATTTTTTATTTGACTAAATAAGTGTAGTCATTTCATGACAACAATTAAAACTAAAATAATTTGGCAACTAAGAGGTGTGTATAATTATTGTTTTTTTTATGGTGACTTTCTTAATACCAAACTGACATATATTTTTATTGTTTAGGTTTATCTGACATAATCAATAATCTACAATGAAGTGGACTTTAAAAGTGGTTTTGTTAAGAGAAAGTTGAAGGAACAGGCAGAACAGCAGTAAGCTATTATTGCAAAGAAATCAAAATCTATCACTAGCTTCTTTGAAGAAAAAATGCCTTTACAAGATCAAACCGAAGATGAAACAGAAGCTGTAATTAGTGTGGACTGTGGAATGTGGATAATGATGTACATCCAGCCTATGTTGTAGAGATAGCTCAAGACCAAATGTCAGCTGCTTGTGACACTGACATTTTAATATCTGAGGTGATTATTGATGCTCTTATCAATTGAAAAATTTTGGATATGGCACTGAACTGAACTCATATACCTGTTCCCACAAAGGAGATTCTTAAAAGAACATGGCTAATAAGAATTGAATAATACTTGTGAAATAGAGCTAGGTAGTTAATAAGAAACACTTTTACCTCAACAACTTTTTGTTTCTGTTTATCCACATTCTTTTTACTCGGTTCATTTTTGCCCTTAGGAGGCATTTTGAAAGAAGATAAACAATAAAATAATACAACCTAACGCAACACTAATTTCAAAAAGTCTGCCTTATTACATGTTTAATTAAATTATTTTAAACAAAAACATATTTCACTCAAAATAAGACAGAGAAGTTTAAAAGATACAATGAAAGTTTCCGTTTACTATCAATAAAGATATCTTATAGAAGTTTTTAGACTTTATTTAAAAACAGCAGGTCACAACTAAAGAAAGGTCTCTGACAAGACAAAATTTCAAGTTTTGATAAAAGCTACTGGAGTGTTCAAGTGAACCTGTAGCAGAGTAAATCAGCCCTAGTGTAGTCCATTGGATCATACCAAATTCCATAAGTTACGATTTATAGACTACATAAAAGACTAACTATTGAAATTTAATGTATTTAAAGTAATTGAACAATAACATAATGTTTAGTGTAACTTCGATTCACACTTTATTTATTAGGATTACTTAATTAATAAACTCAATAAATTGTTTTGTGTTTAAATGACGAAAACATATGATCCCTTAAAATATGAATTAAAAATAATGTGATAATTTATTACATAAAAGAAAATTTAATTTTAATCCAGCATTATCATAGAGTTGAAGTCATGATACAATAATATAATATAAAATGATAAAATATATTGATCACTATATATTATACCTTTCCTCACCGTTATTCGTCAAAAATGCAGTGAATTTCGTCCGCGTAAAGCAGTATCGACACATAGGGAAATGAATTTCGTCCGCGTAACTTCAGTGAATTTCGTCATTATTCCAATCAATTTAGAAAAAGCGTTAATCTATGAACTATAATAACTAAGACTAAATCAAATGGAATTATGACTAAATTCATTCAAATTTTCTAAATTAGGTAAGGAAAACCCATGATAAGTGTGTCGAATATCAATGGAGTAAGCATTATTGATTATATATATAGCGGACGAAATTCGCTGCATTTTTGACGAATAACGATGAGAAAAGGTATATTAGATTCTGTTATTTAAAATACGTGTTTTCATAATGTAAAAGAATATGCGTTTATTTTTCAATAAAATGAATATAACACAGAAAATATAATGTATGCAATAATGAAAATATGGTTATAAACACAGAAAGTCTTGTATATTATGCATCAAAGAGTGACATCACAGCAGTTATGTAAGGTTATGAAGAAACCAGCACCATATAGAAATGATTACAAAAACAAATATATTAATAGTATAATTTGATAGATTATATATTTCTTATGAATATTCTTTAATAAAGAATTCTAAGCCAGAAATGTTTAGGTATTATGGGTGACTGTACAGTATGGTTTTAAAACCAGCTTACACTTTACAGGAGTGGTATAATTGACTAGCGGTGGCTGATATTCAAGAATTAATGTTTTGATTTAAAGTATTTTAAACATATTGAGTTGACGTTTATTTAGACGTCAAAATACTTTTTCATAGAAGTAGAAATACTTTGTGTATAGAAGGATAAAAGCCATATTTTTATTCAAAAATACATATAAATGCATTGGTTATATATTTTCAGGAAATTTGCATGAGGTTTACCAAATAGGTATGCTCTTAAAACACAGCTATATGATCACGAGGAGTGTTGATCAAATCGTCATCTATATTCATGAGTGCCTGAAATATATATTATAATCAATACACATTTAGAATGGGAAAATAAGACCTGTCTGGAAAAAGAAAATTTAATATGCTGCATGGAGGGGATAAAAAAGAATGATCATTAAACTATTCAGTGGTATAAACAGTCATTTTGTTATTAACATTACTTTTGTTATAGGCAGAAACACAAGCAATACATTTTTTAGTTGCACATAAATGTACAAGCATAGTTAACTATTGTAGGGAGGAGTGGTGCAACTCAGCGCATACATCTGTGCCAGCCACAAGAGCTGGAACCAAGAAAGCGAAATTACAGGAAAACAAACAACAAGTGATTGATATCTCTATCGGTATTTTACATATCTATGTTTTCTATATATAAGTCAACAGTAGCCCATATAATTACTCACCATGAATGAGAAAAACATTGACATTGACGACAAGAAATGCCAGACATCATGAACATCATAGAAATCGAAGAGAACGCACGGTTGATTTAATTCACGCGACTCTGCAGGAGTGAGCTAAATGTGGAATCATTTTTAATGTTTTTAAGATTAAATAAAACAATTATATAATCAAATATATAGAGCAAGTGAATTTGAGAGAAAAATGTCTATTTCTATCTGCATGTTCAGCAACCCAACTTACTTCCCAACTGGATGAGAGTTGCACGAAAAAATAGATAGCCAGACTCCATGTGAGACAAGCAACCAAAATGTATATCAAGGGCAGGAATAAAAACTGTTCCCCATTTCGATACTAAACAAATAGAATCATGATAACTATATAGTACATAATGGAGTAGATATAAGTCTTTGTATCTTTGTTTTCTAAACATACTTTCATTATTAAATAAAACGCGCAATACATCAGCAGATTGATCATAAAAATTGCGAGGAGAAAGGATGAAAAATCTCTTGGCTGAAGAGCAGCTCCATAGAATGCTCTGAAATAGATAAATAATAATTCATTTTTGACAAAGGTTAAAAATAACTTTTCTTTGTTGCTAGAATAGTGGTGACGTCACTACTGGAATTGTTGCTATAGTTACAGTCTATTTATATCTCAGCAGCGACGACTAGAATAGAGCGTCCAATGAGAGCGCCTTATTGGTTTGGTTTAGAGATAGGGAATTCCTCATAGAGAGATTCAAAATCTCTAAACCAATAAGGCGCTCTCTTCTAGTCGTCGCTGATGAGATATAAATAGACTGTAACTATAGCAACAAATGCTTGGATCCAGTAGTGACGTCACCACAATTCTAAATCGATTTGAAAGAAGCTTACATAGACATATTAACACAATTAGCCACCATTAGAAGAATCATTCGATCGCGGTACAGCGGTTGGAATAGCTGCCAGATACCATTTGCTCTCCACATGCTATACAATCGAAACGGTAAGTTTCGGTCTAAAATTAACATCCGTTTATAGAAATGACTAACATCCTATTGTCACAGTGTAAATATATGTAAATATATTGTCATTTCTTCACATTTTTCCTAATCTATGTTTATTAACTGTAATATTGCCACATTACCACATTGCCACCTTCCCATGTAGTAGACCTCTGCAGTGAGGAAGATACTCATCAGGATAAATATTAGGGTGAATAGAAACCAGAACAAGCCAGTACCATATACCTGAATAGGTACACAGACAACACATGAATAAGAATGTCACCTTTTAAGAATGAAGTTCTGGTCATAAACATTTCGTTCTAAGAACGAAATTCATATCTCCGTAAGAGCATATAAATAATGTCTATAGATTTAGGGGAAAATACGCAATGATCTCTAGTTACGAGCAAACGTCCAAATCAATATTGATGTCTGGAAACGGCTGGTTTTTAATTTTTCGTTTGTTTGTAACCCTAGAGATCGGAATATCTTTTTTCTCTCTTTCAGAGGAGACGAAAAGAAGGTTCCATCTCTATGGTTTGTCTCTTAATTTTGTTTAACGAAGGATTTCCACAGTTTCTTTTTAAAAGCATTTATCCAGTTCATTAATGCACTGCATCTCTGCCATATCTATACTAACAGATAGTCAGTTCATTAAAGCACAATGTTATCAGAGTTATATCGCTGCACGCATATAGTCAAGTCAATAAGGAATTTAAAGATTTTAATAGAGCACATTATATAAGCATGGCCCAGTTAGTGATTACATTGTACTTGGAGATTAAAAAGACAACGCAATTCAGTATGGAGACCGAAGGAGCAATTGAGAATGGAGATCCGAGGAGCAATTGAGTATGGAGATCCGAAGGAGCAATTGAGTATGAAGATCCGAGGAGCAATTGAGTATGGAGATCCGAA
>JAYMFX010252556.1:2998-19580 GCA_036784945.1 Monocelis spectator
TTAATCCACCTCTCTGTGAGGGAGAGCCCGCCTCAACACCAGCTATGTAGACCCCCAGTCCGAATTCTTTACCACCCCTGACACTGCAGCCCATCACCTCGCCAGGACCGACTTCAACCAGCACCTATAATCACCAAGATGAATGACAGTCCCATGACTCAACCATATTCTCCCAATGAACAATCCGATAATCGATTCTTACCTGAATGAGGGGATGGTGCTGTCCACCTCCAGCCGCGGATAAACTCCTCGGTGGAGAGGTTTCTCTCCCAGTCTTATCATGCCAGATGAAATCATTCGTCTTGAGTCGGGCGGGTAAATTACGAGAGCTATTGGTCGGTGAAGTACTGACAGCTCTTTCAGAATGAGATTTTGATGGGAGGCGCGAGTGATAGGGTTGATAAGTTTGGTCCACTCTCAGTATCAAGGGGGGACTGCTCTTATGCAAAAGCTAAAATATGCACATATGCATGCTGTGAATAGGCAAACTGATCGATAAGAGAAGTAACACTCTCTCCACTGTACAGTAGGTACTCACATTCTGCACTTGTGTCGCTTGTAGTCGCATACACGATGTACCATTTACTGCTACAATACGATTATTGACTTTCAGACCTTGCTTACCGGCGGGACTAGAAGGGTTGATATATTTCACTATCACATCAGATATGGGACCACTGGTGTTGCTCAAAGTGATATCACCCGGATCAATCGGCTCTTCTAAATCAATTTCCACTAGAGAAATCTGTGTTGAGTGCGATGAAGCTGGCTGCAACTTTGAATATGAAGGCGAAGTTCTTGGTAAGCTGGAAGGTCGACTATAATATAAATGAAGATAGAGGATAGAAGATCACTGCAATCGATCTATGCCTGATTGGTAAAGAAACAAAAAATCAATAAGTAACTCAATCACCAGTCTCTCAGCTCAGAAGCACTCTCTCATTGGCTGGACAAGTAAGCAGAGATAACCAAAAGTTTCGCGAGAGAATAGCTGCCTGTCTTTATCTGTTGAACCAATGAGAGTGCTTCAAACTATTTATGAATATGTAACTACTTAGTTGAATAAAATAACCCAGTATAATCTAATCATTATAAAGAGAGTGTATGTATGAGTCTACCTGGGTCTCGTCTTCCAAGGCAATAGAATGGAAATGGCACTCTCGCCCAGAATCTGCACCCACATGTGATCATAAGCTGCAACATCACGCATGGGTAGCACACGCCTCAATACACCAATCACACGCTGTTTTAAAGGCGAGTTAAGCAAGGGAGCGACTGAATTCACTAATGAACGGACATCACCATGGCTAAAGTTGAAGATGATCAAAATATAACTACTAAGTCCACATTTATGTAGGACTTGAAATATCAATGAGAGAGATTAAGATAAATTATCAACTATTTAAGTTGTTATAGCAGCTATAATTATATTACTTGTGATAATCTAGAAGAAATTCAACAATTGTTTGACGCTCATACTGAGGAAAACTCTCTTCTAGATAATTCTTCAATTGATTGACTGTGATAGCAGTGGACTTTTTCATAGAATCCATTGTTCAATAATAAAGATGTGAATAAACACTGAGCTAAAAAAATAAAGTAACTAAGTTAAGTATTAATCTTTTAATTAACATTTGCAATAAATTTCAATTCTTACAATAATTTCCCTATTATTTATGAGTGATAGGAAAATGCAAGAAAACAGTTTTGGTTGACAATATTATGACAAAAATATGGTTAATCTTCTCCATTAGGTTATTTATGACCAATCAACATTTGATTTCATGTCCATTTTCTTATCATTACTGAATCTTATTATTGTTATATCTGCATCACATAAATCTGATTCAGATTTTCCCATATAATACTGAAATTTAAAGATTTATTAATGTTTTTCATGAAAACATTTCCTAATTTTTTAAATATTTAGGCTAGAAAACAAAATTTATTTATCTCACAGAATACTGAAAATATTTTGAAGCATATAAATCATATCCAATTTTTCTGTCTGATTTTTATATGTAAATAATTTTATGAATTAATAGTTTGGGTCATATTGGTTTTTTTTTAAAATAGATGACTATCCATCTGTCAAAAATTGTATCCAACTATTGTCTATTTGACTAAATTAAATTTCTAAATGACTAGATTAAATTTCGTTATGATATCAAGAAAATATTAATTAATTTGATAAATAAATATTGAGTTGCATTACTTTATTTTACTTATTATATATTTAGCAAATACAATATAATGATATTTAATTTTCATTCAAAAAACATAACAAATTAATGTAATTTGAAAGTCAAAAGCCTTACTTTTATGATAAATTTGTAGAAGAAATTAACTGTACTGAAAATATAAATAGCTTAATATTTTTCTGAAAGATTAATTTTATTCTAACATCGATTAATTCTAATTCATCACATTAACAAACATCTAATCCGTTAGGAAAAATATTAATGATCCCGCTAGCAGTTTTGTAACATCAAATTGATTCATTCAAACTATAAACTTAGTGAAATTTAGGGCATTTTTTAACTCTGTTAAAATAAATTACAGTCTTCTTAGCAACTTCTTATCCAACTGCATTATGTTATAAGTACATTTGTATACAAATTAAATTTATTATGAAACTCTTCAGATTCCATACATAAAAATACCATTTTCTGAGTATTATTAAAATGTCATCTCTAAATCACTTTCGGAATTTAGGGTCATATACCAAACACCACTGAACACTGAGGGTGCCCTTAGTCAAAAATGTTTCCATTTATTTAGCATTAGAGCGTACTTGACTATGGGCAACATAAGCTTCAAATTTTTGTATTCTTGAAAGAATTTCTGAAACAAAACTCAACTAAAGCATATATATACCTACTTCAGGAATTGCAATCTTTGTGTACTCATTTGGCTATAACTGATCAAGTTTGGATTCACAATTGGACTTTAATAGCTGTGTTATATAACTAGAGTTTTGGAACATTTATAAATATAAAGTAAAAATGATAAATTAATTGTAAATAAAAGATGACTTTATTTTTGATAAAAATAAAATGATATTATTTACCAATTAATTTGGAAAATTGTGTTATATGCTTAGATAACAATACATGACGGATATAATGTAATAATGTTATGCAATATGACTGCAAAATCTTTCGCTGAAAATTGGAACTCACATTTATAACTTTATAAATTACATAGACTCAGACATTTCAATTATATGAGCAATTCTTTCCCTTTTAAAAGTTTTAATATGCATATTTGTTTTCTTTTGTAAAAAAGAAATTTATGTGAAAGACTTGTATCTAGATTTGATTAAAAATGATATGTTGAAAATAGTTTGTAATCAGTCACTCAAAGACTGATTATTTAAATAATTATTTTCAATGTTTGAACTTTCCAATTTTTCTTTCTCGTCAGATTTTTGTCTTGAATCTTCCAAAGTAAGGGAATCTGAAAAATCCTGATCTTCATTTTTTTCATTTAATTTGGCTGTGTCTGAGAAGGGACTGGAACCATTTATAGATTCATTGGTTGACATCGTATTGGCATCTTTTTCACAAGTTTCATGATTATAGAAGTTGTTTTCATTGAATTTATATCCACAATTTTGGGTGACTTCCTCTTGATTAATCATATTTGGGTTAATAATTGGCAAAATAGTATTACATTGAGGGTCATAGGTGTAATATTGCTGAGGTGCTGGAGGCTGACAATAGGACGCAAAATTTGGCTGCCAAAGAGTTGACCCTGCTAGAGGATCAGTTGAAAAGCAACATGCATTGGGCATTGTAATTGGATTAGAGTTGCTTGCTAAAAATTGAGGAGTTTGGGAATTCTGAAAATGATTTTGGAAAGATGTGCTCGGTGATTGCATTGTACAAATGCTGCTACTGTTTGACATGGATCCATTTTGAAAATGGATCCCGTTAGGACTGGTTCGATCAAACGCTAATTGCTCCACCAACTGGTCAAGATGTTTCTGTTCAGGGGGAATTTGATTACAATAATAAGGGTTACGATTGTTTGTATAGGTGATTGGATATGTCAATTGAGGATTGGGATTTATGTAATTCGGATTTTCTGATTCTTGATTAAAGTCATTATTCATAACTGTTGTCATTGGTAAATTGAATTGAGGAGTATTGTTTTGACCAATGCAATTTACTATGGCATAAACTGGAGCTTGATCAGAAACACAGTAAGAAATATTTCCCGAATTTTCCTGTTCTTTCGCTTCAGTTTCCATATCTTCGGTATCCATGATTGGTTCAAAGCTGTATGCAGCTTTATATGATAACTTTCCTGAATATAAATTAACAAGTAGAAAATATTTTTCATGAATATCTATTACAAAGTTTACTAGAAACTCGAGAAACTTTTGACAGCATTCATAGAAAAATCAATTATTCTTGAATAAATAATGAAATAGTGATCATTTTAAATATGGCAAATGATTTGATGAAATTTTGTAGTTATAAAAATTCATGAATATTTATTTTTTCCAAAATTTGCTTTACTTATCTAAAAAGGCAAAAAGTGAATCAACTCTCGTATTTTGATCCAAGATCCAGCTCTTTCGATTCACCAAATGAGCTTCTCTGTAATTTACTCTTAAAATGTACAGATAGTCACCTGATCTTATCAAATTTTCTGTTAAGAATCCTATTATATCTTTTGTTGCTTTAACTTACCGATGAAATCATTGCTCAAGCAAATGGTCGTTCGTAGACCCCTCCCAATCAAAGTTGCGACAAATGGTACTGCTTGTATCAAAGAAATTAAAGAGCCAAATCCATAGTTCTGTGGCCTAAGCTCTACTCCAAACAACCAAATGTATGCACTGTCTATATGCGATAGCAAAATCTTTCCTTGATAAATTCTCAGGACATCTCTCAGATCTCGAGATAGCATCACCAATGGTTTCAGTCTAATCCATATATTGTTATAATCAACACTGTCTCTGATAATCTACAATACAATTTTTTTAGTCATTTAGTTTACAGAAAACAACTGAACATAAAAATGGAAAATTAATAATAATAATTTCGATTCCATGCAAGTCACATGTAAGAAGAAGATAGATTATATATTTGTAAATATTACTGATTTATATTTTCTGTTTTAGTATGGTGACAGGATTATCATCACGATTTTTCCTAAAATCGGGAATTAAGTCCTCTGTATTTTGTATTCAAATGAAGACGGTTGTCATTGCACCATTCTTGCTGATAATAACTGTTGCATAACTGTATCATCGATTTCATCATTAATAAATATGTGTGTACTTACATAAATTATTTCAAAGAGTTCATTTTCTATTAGTTGCAGGTCTGGATCCTCCCTGAACATACTGCGATATTTTTCCATTAATTGAGCACTAGGTAGAGCTCCATCAGGGATCTCCAATAGCAGCAGCAACAACTTGTGTGCTAAATTTTTGATGGCACTACGATCAGTCAAACAGACCGTGATGTCATCGTCAGACAATTCATGAAAAGCTTCAAAATTAGACGCATCTTCTTTTGTCAGCCCGGTTGAATTTTCAGAATTGTTACGGATTTGTAGTCGCGCAATCCTTGGGATCTAATGGAATATCAATATTTATATATATGTATACATATTATGAAAAAGTGTCTGTGTATAATGTCTTTCAACTTCTAATGTGTATTACAACATAATGCACACTATTAACAAACAAACGCATTGACAATCATCTCTACCTTCTGTATAATATAAAGAAGATGTGTAAGAGGATCTCGAACATTTTCCAAAGAGGTATTATACTAAACTTTACATTCCGAACATGTATGTAAATTAGGAATTGAAAACACATTGTTTATTAAATATTATAGAGACTAAATGTAATTTTACTTTTGTAATTAATTGGTAAAGTGTTTTCACTCCATAATCTTCCGCACAAATAGAATAGCCATGCTGAATGAGAAATAAATCTGATAATTCTTTTAATGTCATGCATTTCTTAGGTGATGTCTCTAACAACGTCAAAATTTGTTCAGCAAAAACACGCAAGCATTCTCTTCGAGTTAGAGTAACATATTTCTCTTCATTTTCTTCAAATATCTGGTAAATAAAATTATAAAAACAGTGTAAAGTTTCAAAAGAAGAGTTACATCTTATTTTTCTTAATTATTCTATTTACAAAACCTCTTCAAGATTTTACCTTAGTAATGTGAGATATAGCTTCCAATAGTTCAAATAATTTTGAAAAGCCATAATCAGAAACTTTACACTGTTTGCTAAAGTGATGATGATACGAAGGGATGAATTTATTAAATGGCAGGCGAATCCTTGACGATTGTTTTAATAATTGAAATACTTCTTGAGCAAAGTATAAGGTTCTCTGTTTCTCATCATCAGTCTGTATACGTTTAGGGATGCATAAGAAGGTTTCATCGGAACACATTTGAGCTTCATCAACATTATCTGACTGATAATGTTGAGTGCTGACCAATTCTACAGTATTTTCCGGAATTTCTTTAATCATGTCTTCAATAAAACAAATTCCATACTCCTTAATTTTAAATTCTCTCTTGATAATTTTCTCAAATACCGATGGAAATTCTGACAATTTACATGACTTTGTCGTTTGAGATTTTAAAACTTTCACGAGTTCATTTGTAAATCGACGAACTTGAACTTTATGCGATAGTGTGAGATGACGTACTGTGCCGGTTCCCATAACATGGACCACGTGCTTGATAGAATCCATTAATTCATTCAATTTGGCATAGCCATAGTCAGCGACACGACATTGTTTTCCAAAATAATGATGATAAGTTGGGATGAATTTACTTAATAATAGTCTACAATTTTGTTGGTGCTTTAATAATTCAACAACTTCTCGACTGAATTGATGAAGTCTGTCGGAGAGAATGTCATTTGGCATTTTATTAGTTGAAATAGACCACTGCGAACTGTTATCTCCACAACCAGTACCATCTTTATCTTTAAAAATCAGTAAATGAAATGAAATGATTATAGGGTCATAATACTATTTAGGATTATTTATTTATTTTCTACTTCGTGTTTGTATTCCTTGATTCTATAAAATCAGTTCCTATTTTCAAATATGTTTTGTTGTTGTATATAAATATTTAGATTAGGTATCTGTTTAAAAGCTTTTTCTATATAAAAATATTTCAGTCAGTGATACATTTCTCCTGAATATTAGTGGGAAATTAGAAATCGAACATCATTTTCACCATTCTAGCGAAGACTTTTTATTTTCTTCACAAAACTAAAGTTTTTCAAATATTTAATTGAAAACTAAAGTTTCACTTATTATTGCATAGTTGTCAATTTGCTTTGTAACATTATAATTAGAACACCCAGAACGAAACACCTGAATATTTTACAATTTCAGGTGTTCTCTGGTGTTCCTAAAGTGTTTTCAAGTTTACCCATCTTAATATTTTGTGACAACAGAGCTAGTCTCCACTACGCAATACATTAATACATTTCCCTGATTTTATAAAGTTTACATAACACATGTACCTACCATTATTTACTTCCCAAATAAGTTTCTTTGTGCCAGAGATTGTTGTTACAATATGTACTCCCGGTATGCAAGTAAGCAGATGTTCCAAAGGCACACCATTAGAATGACTGTCAATTTGTTTATCAGAACAGTCAGAACAGTCGACTCCAGAAAAGTTCCCACTTGAACATGTGCTACACTGAGAGGTGGAACAATTAAACTCCGATCCCACTTCACAGTTAGAAGTGATATCAGAGGATTCAGATTTATTGGATTTCACAACAGTAAGTTCGCCAAATTCAGCTTCGTAACATTTTATAAAGCTGATCAAGGGCAGGGAGCCATCGTGTGTCATCAGCATGTGGTGTACTTGTTGTTTCAAAGTGCTGAGCGAGACGACTACATTAGGTAGAATACATTGCATTTGCTCAACCAGACTCTCATGACAATGCAGATGGCATACTGAGCCCTCGATATTACTTACCTTAAAAATAAACAGGAGACAATAAAAATGAAATAATTCATAATATAAACATTGATATATCTTTTACAGATTTGTTTATTAATATAGTGTATAGATATATTGTATGTCCCTTGTTGTGATCGTCATGATAATTAAGTCGATTTGATTGCTATCGAATCGACTGATGATGTAACTCTATTCATGACTTAATCTAACTGATCTTATTAAGGAGAATTTTTGATTATAATATACAGATCCATATACATAATACAATTGATGGTATCATTAGCTTGAAGTATGTATATTGAGAAACTGACTTACTCTATCAACACTATCTTTAGAAGTATGGGCATCATTTTTGGCATTCAATAATTGGATAACTCTTCCACCGCCATTTTGACCATTGTTGGAATCATCCTTAATCTCAACAATATCTCTGAGTTTATACAAGTCAGATATAGTTATGGTTCTATGAAAGCGTCTAGCGAACAATTCGATGAATTTTGAAACGGACAATGAATTGTTATAAACAGATTGCAAAAGCGCTACAACTTCTTGTCTTAAACCTTGGAAGGATTGAGAATTATTATGTGGATTTATAATATTCACATGTATTCGCTTGTAACCAATTTTCTTACGATGAAAATGAGATATTGCCAATCTAGCTTCGGATAAAGAATTGATTTTCACTGTAGCACACAAGCTACCATCTAGCCGGGTTTGAGTAAATACTGATTGATTGATCTGAAATGTAGCCGATATAATAGTCACAATAATGATTATATATAAATTTACTTTTATCATACTAATCAGGATCTTCAAAACTCATGATATTAAACTGCTATATAATATCTCCTTCTAATGTTTCAAAATAAATTTTATAGGTCCAGAATATTGAGTGGAATCACTATTCCACTCAATATTAATCATCTCACATTTTTATAGGCCATATATCCCACTTATATAATTAATAATGCATTACAATTATGAACAAATAAGAACCCAACATATAGATAGATAAGCCAACTAAGAATTATATCTTCTAAAAACAGAAGACGACTAAGTGCATGGAACTGTTTTACTCCTGAATTACAACCTGAATTACCTATTGGAGGAATTATTCCTGATAAATATATTTTGTAAACAGATACATGTTTTTTCTAGATGCACAATACTCCAACGATAATTGACTCAGGTGGTAAACGCTACTTAACAAATATTTATCGATTAAATCCATCATTTGATACCAAACCCGTAAAATATATTTTCAAATTACGTTCAATGCGTTTTGCAATTGTGTAGAAATGATCTTTTTCCATTCCTTAGGTGGGATGTTGTAATCCAAATTAGTAATTAACAATTCAACTGGTTCATCACGACTTGTGCTTGCCAAATCATTCATTTCCGGAGTGAAACCTTTTGAATTGAAATGAGATGTATTTTCTTTATCGCGTTTATGGTGATTATTTATTGTATTATACTTGGATTTGTGGTTTTGAATACTATCGCCAGACCACTGCCATTTCGTGTTGTGACTATTGACGCCATCTCGATTTTCTTTTTGATGGTAGTTATTATAAGTTCCTTTGTTAGGAAAGTAAGGATAACTAAAATTCACCAACGGCATATAACTCGGATCGGGTTGCTGTTCATTTATAAATTGAGTATGCATATTGTTCGGATTTTCAAAATACACAGGATTAACTTCACTCATGTATGAAACATTCGTAGCATAGTATATGGGTTGAGGATTGATAAATTGTACAGGAATATTAGAATAGCTTTGTTGATAAACATAAGAAAAACCTTGAGGATCGGCCGCTAAATTTTCAGCCTGTTCTAGTGAAGTGTTTGGGCAATTTGATTCTTGAGTGTTTGTTTCAATTTCACCAGTAGTTCCATTTTCATAGGTTTGATTTGAATTCTGCATCACTAATCATCAAATTTGTCTAAAATAAAATAAAAAATAATAATTAGTTTAATAGTCAAAACATATATTTGCTAATTTAAAAGTATAGGTAAGCTTAAAAATTCAATTATCCTCATTGTCAGTTACTATTTGAAAAACAACTTTATAATTCAAACAATATTAATATTTTGTAAAATACTTGAAAATATTGACACTTGAATTATGTGATGACATTTTGACATAGGTTGTACTTTTAATAAATACTGTTTTTAATTCATTCAGGTATAGTTTTTGATTAGATTCATTTTTCTATTTGTTTTGAAACCAAACATTAGACATCAAAATTTATTGGAAATTTCAAAATACAGAATTAGACTTATGTAATTAACATCTGGTTATGCATGGTATTCTATTTGTAGAATTTGTAGTGGTCCTAAGATAACCAGATTAAGCAAATTTGACTGTAATTTGTTTTTATAGTGTAAGTTTAGGAACTCTCATACTTTAATGGTAATTTGAATGTTAAGCAGAATGCATAAATTTTTATTGGTTGTATTTTAGAACACTCAATTTATATAAGGTTAAAATTAATTATCTAAACCTATGACAATATGCTATAGTTAGCTCAGCCATGCTAATATATGTTGGTTGAAACTGGGCAATTTTTCATATTTTTCATTACATATTTGAAAGTCAATTCCTCAATGTTTTCATATTTTCATTGCAATCACATATCAATAGCCTGAAATTGTATAATAATTATAATTTCCAAAGGTAATCATAGTCAGAATCTATTTGAAATGACAGATTATGAATGAATTGGCTTAACATTTGAGAAAAACACTGCTTTTAGGATTCTTATATATTTTTCACTCTTTCACTCTTTTCACACCAAATGAAAATAAAATATTAAAGTAATTTTATTTTATTTTTGGACTATTTATTTTATTTGTTTTGCTGTTAGATGATATTCATTATTTAAAAAAATCAAAAACTTTGTTAGCCATCAGTAGAAGTAATAAATAAAACAGTTTGCTATTTACATTTAAGATAGAAGAAAATCATTGAATTAAAATTAATTAAAAAATATAACAATATAACATAGAGCTAACAATAAAATATTTCAATTCTATTGCAGTTCTAATTTGAATATTCAGTTTACATTTTTAGCATAATACATTATTTCAATAAAGCATTGTATTTTTTATATCAGAATATCAGGGCTTCATATTGTTTTTCTATTTGCAGTAATAGAAACAGATGAATTCCCAAATTCATATATCAAATCTAGAATATTTTTTTAATTTCATATAAGTACTATTATTAGATGCCTTATTAGAAAGTCGAACATAAATAATGAATATTTTATATTAATACATTTATGAGCATTTGGATACATATTTAATAAATAACAATACTAACGAGTGTAATGGAATTTAACAATTTTAGTTTATGCCAGTCAAAATTTTCCAATATAATTGTAATACGCGGCGGTTATCCTTAACGAATTTCAGAAATATTAGTTACCAATCCGTATTAGAATCATTAAACAAATTTATTAAGATAACACTTTTAAATATTAATATATAGATTTGAACATATTGATTAAAATTTTGTTACCAAAAATATGTAACACTAAGATTTGATTTATTTTTTAAAAATAAATTATTGCCACAATATCCAATTAAGTTTATTCCAAATTATCTATATTTTAAATAATTATAGTATTCTTTTGTTTATCAACAATAAGTTTAATATTATTATTAAGAGCAATAATTTGAACGGTTTCTTATTTATTTTCAAAGATGAACTTTGAATTTCAATCTTTGAAAATGATCTTATTGTTATTATTATTTAATATCATAATATTTCATCATGCTGAGTCCTATTATATAGGTACCGGTATTGGTGATATTACTGGTCCAGCTGCTGAAATTAACATGGTAGGTTTTTTTTAATTGAGCTTGATTTTCATGCTGATCATTTAAATAATTTGATTACGAATTTAGATAGTTGTGCAAATTAAATCTTTTTAATCTATATAAAATGCTATTTGAAATTTTTCCAGTATTGTTTTATTCATATCCTTGATAAACCTAGCTGTTTCACACTGTATTTCCCCAGTAATATAAAATTACTATTTAATACTGCATGTAGTAGATATTCATTATATTTTTGTTTTGCAGCAAGAAATAGATTTTGGAAAAACAAAGTTGAATTTCAGACATATTAAAAATCTAAAGGCACTATTTTGAAATATTTAACTGAAAATATTTCTTACATTTATATAGAATTAGTTAAAAATTAGTTATATAATAACTGAATTTCATCTATGATAGTTCATTTTTGACCACTGTAAGAATGGAGTTGAAAAATACTTGTATAACATAATCAAGTAAGTAATATTCTTCATTTTTAATTTGACAGATACCAAATTTTATAAGAGTAAAAAGAGGGTTAATATTTATTGTTTAAACAGAGTTAACAACAATGATTGAAAAAAAATGGAACTACAGTATAAACAATGGAATAATAATCAAATACACCATAACAAAGTGATGGCTTTTAAAATATGAAAGGAAATAAAAGAAGCAAATATGACATTTAAAAAGTGGAAGAAAGTTGAGAACAGTAAAGCTGTTGAGGCCTCAAAAAGGTTTGGTAGAATACATAATAAGTACTTTGAAAAATAGTTTTAATGAAGAATAGATGGCTGAAAAAACAAGAAAGCAAGATAATATGGTTAATGAAGATACCTGATCTCTGGATGTTGATAAAAATTTTCTTTCTCTGTTATTAAACTTTCAAATTAATTTTAGATGGGAATGGCCAATCCTGCTCAAAAAACAGCTGGGGTTCATATTCGTATCTACAGCAGGGCTTATGTCATCACTGATGATAATAAAAAGAACAGAGTTGTTTTTGTTAATACAGACATGGCAATGATTCCACAAATTGTCAAAACTAAAGTAAGTTTTTAATTTTTTACAGTATTTTATCATTTTTATCACTGTCTAACACTCTTCTCTAAGGGTCATATACAATTATAGAGTAGGAACTGGATCACCTGTTTTAATAATTATGGAAGTGTGTGAGATAAATATTCACTGGTATAAAAGAATAATACAGCTTCGAATTTTATAGAACTTTATTAGAAACATAATTATTGATATACTGTATACAAGGATGGCATTACTTGGCCATTCAATCATACCGATATACCTCACCAATGTAATAGCATATTATAATTTGTAGATGAACTCTTGGATAATTCACTCATCCAAAAATGTATTTTTTCATTAACTAAACAATTCAGGTGTCCATGGAATTGAAGAAACTTTATGGAGGAATCTATGACGAGACAAATGTCCTATTAACTGCAACCCATACTCATTCTGGTCCAGGAGGGTACCATCAATATTTACTCTTTGATATCACTTCGTTTGGATTCGTTGAGCAGAGTTTTAATGCATCAGTTACTGGAATTTTAAAAGTGAATTAAATTCAACATATGTTAAAATATTTTCACATGTTCATGTCTCTAATGAAGAGATATTTTGATAAATCTAATTTATATATTACCTTTTATATATACTATTCTGTAATGTTTAAATATTGTATCTTAGTTATATTAATTGGAAAAGCATTTCTGCTTCATTATTTCCATATTTGTATACTTCAGAGTATTCAAATGGCTCACAACAATCTTCAACTAGGAAAGATATTCTTGAATGAAGGCGATTTATTTCACACTAATATTAATCGCAGTCCAACATCTTACTTAGTGAATCCCCCTGAGGAAAGAGCTAAGTGAGTAGAACGAAATGTTCCGTATTTTGTGCTCATTGTTTTGCAATATGCAGATGTATTCTATTGAATTGCCTTATTTTAAAACTCTCTGCATACATCATAAAACATGATATGGTGTGACGATACTATGTATTTTGACTAGTCTGTTTATCCTTAATTATCCATTCTAGATATAAAAATGACACAGATACACTGATGACTGTGCTACGCTTTCAGTCAAATTCAAACAAAGAGCTTGGAATGGTCAGCTTTTTCGCTGTTCACGGAACTAGTATGAACAATACCAATGTGCTTATCAGTGGAGATAATAAAGGCTATGCCTCTCAGCTCTTCGAAAGATTCAAAAATCCGCACTCAATAATGGGAAATGTAATAATACAATTAACCTTACCCTAACCTCTAATCAATTGCAGCATCAGAATTTCAGTCCACGTTCATCTAATTTTAGGGATCCTTTGTTGCTGCATTCACTCAATCGAATGAAGGAGATGTGTCCCCGAATCTGTTCGGCCCCCACTGCAGTGATTCGGGAATGCCTTGCGATAATTTTCACAGTCAATGTCGCGGAAAGGTAAAAACCACAGCAGAGTTCTTGCTTATTTTCATTGTTTCACTCGCGTTCTATGCACCAAAGTATACACCTAATGATTTTATTTCATTGGTTGATTAACATCTAATCCTGATTTTAGTCAGCATTCTTATCATATAGCGTGAGTTAGTGAGTGATCTCTCTATAAATGGAACTCTGTGGTTATACAACCTGTTTAAGTCTGTTGTTTTCAGATAATCATCTATAACAGATTATGCTGATAAGGCTAAGAATAAGCTCAGATAATCTGAATCATTTCAAAAAAGTGTTACTCAAACCGATAAAAATAAATTCATTTCATGAAGAGTTTCATATCGAATAAAATACAAAAATATGATTCGCAATTACAAATACAATGTGATTTTGAAGCGTGAGACCTTTCTATGCCCCAGATTTTACCATATTCTAACTAAATATACTGTTATTGCGTTAGAGTTGAATTGGATGCAACCACAGAGATTGGATGATTTGTTTCCATTCGACATCTCCCTTATATTCGGTGGAAATTGGACAAATCATTCAATTTAGACAACCATAAATGATTATTAATTTGAATGCACAAATCAAACTTTGAACTATGTACTCTTGCTTCAATCTAAAATGGATGCTGAATTTGATCTTTGCTGTTCGTATTGAAACTACTAAACAATATTAGCACTTGATAGTTAATCATGCCATCGAACCATTTCATGTTGTGTCTTTCCATTTGTCTGTCTGTCTGTCTGTCTGTCTGTCTATCTGTTACAGTATCTCCTCCCATATTAGTTCAGTAAGTCCATTAAGTGAGAATTAAGTGCCTTGTAATAATAATAATAAACTAGCGATGATAAATAATAATGATTCGTAAATTGATTCATTATGATAGACCACAACATTTGTTTTAATTAATCTCAGGGTATATTCTAATCTATACTGTGGTTCTAATCTACAGAATTGTGGTTTATACATTTGCGATTATTTCTATCTTGAATGTAATTCTTATGTTATATTACATGAGTCACTATGGTTTTACTTTTAGACCTCATTGTGTTTTGCATCAGGTCCAGGTAGAAATATGTTTGAAAGCACTAAAATGATTGGATATCGACAATACGCCAAGGCCAAAGTGGGTTTTTAAATCATTTGAGTGGTATAATTGTACTTTATTTTTTACGAGGGGCTATTAGACAATTGTTATGATTAAACAAATTCATCTGACAGGATTTTGTTCCGCTTTTGTTTATTAACCTTATTTTGAAATGTGCCTTCTAACAACTCGATTCACTTGGCCAATCAGAAGCGAATGTCAAGTATACGGTTGATTCAATCAATCTAAAAGTAGGAATTTTATAAAGTGCTTTTCTATCCATTTAATTAACACTACTATCAAAAGTGTTCATTTTTAAACTAAACTTACAGCCAATATATAGAAAACATTAATCATTCATCAAACGATTAATGATTATCAATCCAATCTCTCATTGTATCAACCTCAACAATCTCTTCCAATCTCTCATTGTATCAACCTCAACAATATCTTCCAATTTCTATCATTGTATCAACCTCAACAATCTCTCCCAATCTCTCATTGTATCAACCTCAACAATCTCTCCCAATCTCTCATTGTATCAACCTCAACAATCTCTTCCAATCTCTCATTGTATCAACCTCAACAATATCTTCCAATCTCTCATTATTTTATATGATATACTTTCTTAATTATAATGAATATAATAGCCATTACAATATTTTGTCTCAGGAATTATATGAAAGTGCTCGAACCGAATTGAAGGGAGAAATTAACAATATTCACCAATTTGTTGACATGTCAAACCAAACAGTAACTTTGTCTGATGGAACGAAAGTGAGTAATGCCATATACGAATAATTGAATGATGTGTTATCCCAAATTAAAATATCTCTCTACCAGAATAAAACTCTTAAACTTGAATTCTCTATATTTTATAGGCTAAAACATGCAAACCAGCGATGGGTTATAGTTTCGCTGCTGGAACTACTGATGGTCCTGGTGCGTTCAATTTTAAACAAGGTGAGATCTATGTACTAAATTTTGATAAGTTCTTAGTTAAAAATTTGAGTTTACACATATAGTCAAGTTACGTTTGAATTAGAAGTAGAACTGAGGAGGATTTCAAATGATTCATTTCAGGAACCACAACTGACAATAAATTCTGGAATTTGGTTCGCAACTTCGTTCATAAACCAAGCAAAGAACAAATAGCCTGTCATCATCCTAAACCAATTCTCTTGGATACTGGAGAGGTTAGATATTCCGATATTTGAGGATATGTTCTCATAGATATT
>JAYMFX010252667.1:0-31512 GCA_036784945.1 Monocelis spectator
TGTATATTTTTAGATCGCTCAGCCAACATTATGTCAAGTTTTGCAACTGAAATTGTACAGACCTGACAATATTTTTCAAGAGGATGACAATCTCACTGCAATCGTCGTGAAGATCTTAAACGCGGAGATGCTCTTCTCAAAATCTTGACTTACAAAATCAAAATAATGCTCATATATTCTCTCATAATAATTCCTACGAATAAATAATAATTCAAGTTTTCATAATGCATAATGTCAAATGTTTTTGTACTATAAAATTCGTAAAGTTTTAAAAATATTATTATTATTATTTTTATTTTTTTTTATAATTTTTTTGTTCTGACGAAAGATTTATAAAATTGATAAGTATGAGAAAAAAATATTAAATTTAAAAGCAAAGTTCAATAATTTTAATGAAAATTAGAAATCTTTATTTTTTTCTTGAGCAAAAGATTACTGAATGATATCAACACAGTATTCTTGAAATTGGGTTCCTTGACCCTTTTTTAAAATGAATATATTTGAGATAAAACTAGTTAACAAGTATCTAAATAAAAATGGATATGTGCTGAGATAGCTACACATACCTATATCATAGTAAAAACAAAATATAAATTAACATATTGCTGTATTATGATTGAATGATAATAAGCTGCACAATAATTTAGGTTAGATGTTTGTGATCCAAATATGCATACCATATTGATATTCATCAGTTTTTATCTAAGTCATTAAACTTTATAACTGACTCTTGAAGATGAAAATATCACCTTGAGAAATAAAAAAATGAAAATTATGAGACAAAGAATTCATCATCAGATTTATAATAGAATATAGCTGAAGGCCGAAATTCAAAACATAGATTTGAACTGCCTGCGATATATGTATGTACGTATCTAATTATTTCGGAGGCATTTTAAATGATATTAAAAGAAATGTGTTCCGAACATATTTTTTCAACTGCTTAGTCTATATCGTCAACCACATTCTTCAATGTTATTGTATCGATTGATCGAATCATTGCTGTAGTCGCTCCTATCAAACGGTGAAGAATTTGACATCGATTTCTCCCAAACATTCTGGCTGGCGTATTTAAATATTCAAATTGTTTGGTCACCCACTGCAACTTTCATTTCCATTGCAACAATCCTTTTTATAAGAAATAAATTATTGAGAAAGCCTCTTTAAATCGGACAAAATTGACAGAATATTCGGGTGAGGTTAGTCATTGTACAATAACGATTGGATTAATGGTTAATGGGAACATTAGTTCTTCTCCAAATATTAGCTTTCAGCCTAAACGTTGCCGTATCTCCCGTTGGTAAATTATTTTGGTTATTTAAAGAATATTTTGATTTGTGACTCATTTCTTAATCTTTTCATATTTATTTGGCGTTCAGAAGAGTTTTGAAAAGCAATTTGTTTTAATTGTTTGAAAAATAGTGTCACCTTCAGATTTGAAAATAAACGAGAGAAAATTCCGTACACAATTTGTTTAAGATTCAAAAATATTATTTAAACAAAATTTGTCATTATACATTCTTCTAAAAACTATTTGTTACATATTCTTTTCTATTAAACATTCTTTCAAGTAAAATTTTAAATTAAAGTAGGTAAATTATGAAAAGAAACGTTTCTCCTCTATATATTTTAAACGTTGTACCCATTAACGTGTCTTTCACAATCTCGCATTCTTTACCACAACTACACAAATTATATGTTGTAATCATTTATTTATTTGTAATTTTAGTCATTTACATATTAGCTGTAGGTTATATTAGTTGTTTCTGTTTCTTTAATTTTTTAACTCAGTTCATCTGTATATCTACTTATTATTTATTGATTATATCTTATATGTATCATTATTATATTAAACTATAATTTTTGAATATGATGTTTTTTTGTGAACCAGTCTCAAAAACCTTACTTGTTTACAAAAAGCTCTAACTGAATAAGGAATTTTAGCCTGTCAAAATCTTATAGAGGAAATAGCATTAACAAAATTATTATATAAAATCAGACAGAATTATAAAATATTAATTTTATCCAAAATGCTTGACTTATATTTCAATAATATTCAAATTTGCGTTTTTTAATAATTATACAAATCATCTCTTAAAACAAAATAAAACACAGAAGTATAAGCATTATAAAATTATTGATCATCATTTGTTTAACAGAAATGATTCATTCAGAAAATTGGTTAGTCCATCCATCCTATCATTGCACCTAAACCAATCAATTACACTTGCAATAATAGGGCCACTCCAGCAAGAACCCATCTCGCTGCCTTCTCTTTAGTTTTTAAATTGAATGTCCAAACGAATGTCGGACCACGAGATTTAGTTTTATAGACGGGACATTGAAAATAGCCTTTCATATCTTGTCGCTCCACTGTAATTGATTTTAAGAAAATTACTGGTATTTGAGGAGTCAATTCTTTCAGTCGCGAATCTGAGATGAAACCTGCTTGTGTATCCCAACGAGCACCTTCAATATACAGTCCGTGAATATAAGCGCCTTCTCTAGGTGCCATTCCCATATCTTCGCGTTGCTTCTTCGTCACGTCACAATGAATAACCATTCTATCCAACGGCCATTCGTTTTTACGAGCAGTCTGTTGCATAACCGCAGTGATGAAAGATTGAGGGTTAAATAAACCACCCAACCAAACTGATGCAGGCAATGCGAAGTCTTGAGTCCAACCTTCGAGCTCTTTGCATCGTGATATCATATCAGCAAACCACAATCCCAAAGGAAACGAACTGGGATACGCGTAACGCTCCCAACTTTCCGGCACCTGATGAGTTCAAAATAAAATTTTAACTAGTATGCCTGGAAGAAAATCTTAATGGTAGAACAAAATGATATTATATATGTAATTGCTTTCATAAATTTTGTAACCTCAATTTCAAAAAGTAAACTAATGTTTCTTATGATATGATTCTACGGGACGACCTACAATAATCAGATTTTTATTTTGATATTACCTGATCGAGGAAGAGACCATTTCCTAAAATTTCCATTTCTGTAGTGATGGTTAGTTCGCCCTTGAGACCCAAATTCAATTCTTTTAAAGATCTTCTAATTTCAACGATCAAAATATTCATCCTCTCACACTCCTGCAAAACAACCACTGTATATGGTGTTCTCTCTTCCGGTGCCTGTTTAGCTTGAAGCTCTGGCATATTATAACCATCGGGCAAACGATCCAGAAGATCATCGAGAATAGTTTTTATTATCTCTTCTCGACTCTGGCCCTCTCCACCTGCAGCTTCGGTATCACGTGGCTGCATACTGAAGACGATGCGAAATACTCGTTCAGATATGGTGGTCAAAAATTCGATTTCTGCATTGGGGTGGAGACCATAGAGATAGGGACTCTCCGGTGGAAGGCTATCGTCAATGTATTTGTGATAACCAATGTAATCAGAGTTGGGCGGAATGAGAAATCCTGGTGCTAGAAGTAAGTCACCTTCAACCTACAGAAAATACGCATTCATTTTTGTATACCAGTCAATGTCATTAAAATTCAAAAATATAGTTACATATAATTGAAGTTTATAAGATACAAAAAGGAAATTATTATAGGTATTTTTGTTTTTATTCTTTATTTTATGGTTTTTATCTCTATCTTTGCTTTATTTCATGCTTTGCCTTTTTCAGGTATATAGGCTTCATTCATCGATTCACTTATTTTTAATTTTCATTTGTGTTATTCAATACCCTGTTCTCTGTAATGAGTGATGTTCATTGTTTCCTTGATGATATTGATGTTTGTGAACTCTACTCTATCACTTATTTAGCTGAGCATTTCGAGATAAGCCTCACACCTGACGAGGATCTGTGTGGATCGAAAGATCTTGTGTGAAATTATATTAAATAAATTCATTTTAACGCCGCTGTGCCTTTTCTCCTCTTTATTATAAAATTAATAAGCAAATGTGTTTTAACTCTTAGTTTTCAAGATTATTATAGTTTGACTTACTAGTTCAGGTTGCATATATTCCTCAAGATAAGTCTTGCAGAGTTTCCTATCCCAATCATCAGTAATATGTCCGCCATACATAATCTCTCCGAATAGATAACGAAGATCCTCCCAAGGCACTTTACTGTTAGCTTCCAGATAGTTAAAAAGGACATCAACACAAATTGTTAAATCACCAACATTGAATGGATAGACTCGATTCCATCCCTGAGCACCAAACTTTCTTCTTTCGGTCACAACAGCATGGAAATAACACAGTGAAAATAATATGGGCTTAAATTCAGCTTCTTTAGTGCACTTCTCCAAAGTCTCTTGACTGAAATTATCGAAAGCTTTGTGTAGATTAGCGTGCATACCAGTGGGCGGTTCGTTGGTTATTTTGATGGAGTTTTCCAGAATACCCTGAGGAATGATATGATAAGCCGGATCTCCGGCTGGTTCAGCACTAATATAGACTCTATAATTTTCATGTGAATTTGTTGAATACATCTCGATATATTTTTCAAGAGTAGTCAGCCACTTAGCAACCAAATGAACATTTTGGAGTATAACCCAGTGACCTTCCTTCGCCGATAGAGTCATGGCATCTTCAGCGACAACTTCTTGACCCTGACCCAGAGAAATATTGTGAAAGTTTTTGTTATCAAAAGTAAAGCCTAGTTTAATTCCAAGTATTTCAACATCCTTCAATGGATCAACACCGGGTGATAGAATGAAAAAAATTGGAACTGACGGACTAGACTCCGCATAAGATTTCGCAAACTCTAGAGTGCGGCCTTCCACGTATTTCTGGCCAAAATTTTCCTGGACAAAATGTCTTAAAGCGTATGTCATACGATCAGCCCTCATCGCACGCATCATGCAAAGCTTTTCCATGGAAGATTTGTTTTTCCATTCTTGAGGAAACTTTTCCTTTTCTGGACACTCAGACTCAATAAATGCCTTCCATCTTTTGGCTGAAGCAACTATGTCTTTATCCAAGTCTTTAAAACTGGACATTTTGACGAGAGCCTTGATTCCACCCCAGCTAAGATCAGTTAAGAAATCCACTGTAGTTTTTATGTCAGGAATGGCAGGGTATCTTAACAGAAAATCGAGTAAAGGTGGCGATACTTCTTTACTCAAGACCATAATTTGAAACGCCATTAAAACAGTGAATATTAATTTATCTTTCTCGAACAATGCTCGAGTGGTATACATAAATATTGAAAATGTAATTGAATCCAAAAGATTTTCAAGACGCTCCTTAAGATCATCAGCTTCAGCAGTAGACAATATTGCCTGTTCAAACACAATACCAAAAGCTTTAAGGGAAAATTGATACATTGGATTTATTTTGCATAAATCATTCATGATGAAATAAATGAGGGACCCCCTACCAGCACTAGGTCGGTAGAAGTTACGCGCTGTATTGATTTCAACCTCTGTAACTTTAGCTTCGCAAACTTTCTCTTCAATTTCTTTGGCAGTATGCTTGCTACTTTCTAAATTCTCCACAAGAGAGTGGTCTCCCAAAAAGTTACCATCAGATTCCGACAGTTTCTGCAAAAGAGAATCTTCTAGTTGTTTCAGTGTAATTTTAAATTGATTCTGTTGTGTAGTAAGATCTGATTTTAACTGTTCAAGATCAGGTCTCTCTTTGCTAACAACTACAGCTAAAAGTTGCTCCTCCAAACCGTCTCTTGTTACGGTAAAATTAATCAGCGTAGTTTGAGCTTGAAGTTCCGGCTGGTAATGTGGATTGGCCAATTTAGTGTGCAAAATTAGTTTAAATTTACTGTTATATGGAATTTCTTTATCACCTATTTTGATAGCTTTGCCCTTTTTAATCGTCAATCTCCCAATAATCGGGTCTAAGACTGGATCTATAGATTCTCCTAAATTTTCTATAAGCACAATTTCTCCTGATGCCACAGCTGTTTCCATTTTTTCCAGATATCCTCTTTGACCTAAACGAACAACAATTAATTCACTTCCATATTTAAATTTGATCCACTTAATTGCCTGTAGTTGGGGATCAACCATCAAAGGCCATCGTTCACAGAAAGACAATATTGTGGCATTTTCTATGGACATGCTGTCTCCAGGAAGGCCCTCATTGTTCCAAGAAGCCGTTATCGCATCATCAATAAGCATGTTCAGCGGATCGATGTCAATTCTAATAGGAATTTGTACTTTCTGATCTCTTAAAAATGGTCTCCACATTTTTTCCATTAATTCAACTCTATATGATTTAGTAAAGTATCCAAGATAAGATATAAAAGATGTTGTAATTAAAACATCCCCAGGAATACTTTTTCTTAATTCATTTAATTCCACAACTTGGTTAGCCCAGCGAACATTTTCAGAAGCAAATCCACTAACTAATCGATTTGCCAAATCAAGAGTTTTTGCTGTGAAATCCGCCTCGTTTTGGCAACGTAATTTTTCATCTGTTGCAGCTTGAAACTCAGCCGTCAACACTGCTAAAGAAGCTTCCAAATGAGCAATCCTTTTCCTTAGAACATCTAGTTTTTCTGCGGCAGCTCTTAATTCTTCATTGGCTTCTGCTAAAGCATCTCTTTTAGGTTTCACCTCTAAGTAAACATCGTGGAATTTGCAGATATTTATTACCCAGGCGCACAATCCGGCAGCTGCAGAGGATTTTGTACGAATAACATCTGCATCAAAGTTGGGTTTTTTCACATATTCTACAGCCGCAGCTTTGGAACTGGGATGAATGTTTTCTTTATCATAGTTTATTAAATTACCTAGAAACTGATCCACTTTAGACATTGCTCCAGATTTAGCAGCCTTCCAGCTTCTATCTTTGGGTAGTTTGCCATCTTTTGCAAATAGCACCATGACAGCAGCAGCTACCATTACGACATCGGGTGGAGGTGTGCCTAAAGCTTTCAATTCTGATAAATTATTTTTGTTTAATGTGTTTAAAGCTTCTTGGGCGGCCATAAGTGCTGGCTCAGCTCGCGTCAGATCTCTCTCGCATTCCTTTGCCTTACGTTCGACTTCTTTTTTAATTACAGCTACTTTAGCTTCTTCTTCAGTCACAAATTCCTTCTCTTTGTTCACTTTCTCAGTTTCCGCGCCAACTACTTCAATTAGTTCATTAGCATTATCGCTCTTCTCTTTGACAACAATTTCCTGATCTGCCAATTGTAACTTAAGTTCAGTGGTCTGTTCTGATGCATCTTTTAATCTTTCCAAGCCATTTGCAAGGCGGGTTATCTTTTCTTGCAGCTCTTGATCTTTGAGAGACAAGAGTTTTTTATAGAGAGCAATTTGTTCCAAAAATGATTTCGGTGTTGTATAGTTATACCTCTTATCTTTTGCAAGATAATCCGCACTAACTTGATTTACCGCTTCGTGAGTATACGCCATGTATTGACTAATGGAATCTTTAATGTCATCCTAAAATAAGATATAACTTTTCTGATGAAATGATGGAGTTACGTAATTTGCATACATAGATGAATTATAAAAATAACTAAAATAATGAAACATTATTGGGTATAATTATATAAATGAATTAACTTTCTCGATTCCTCGTCTATAGAACGTGCATCAATGTTTTTGCAATATTGTGCGGAATTGGTCTATTTTGAATGTTTTTTGAAAATATCTTTACATATAATTGAAGATTATTAGGCTTGTCAATAGAGTTAGACAGTAAATTATAATTTTAGATAGCATCTTGAATCATGTTTCAATGATATCCATGATTTTCATAACTCTTTATATCCGTAGAAAGCATATTTATTGTACTAATCATTCTAAATATTTCTTAGATATCAATCAACTGTGACTTATTAAACTTTGCTATTAGACTGTTCACGAAATTAACATTCTGAATTTATGAGCTGGTCTTTCTTTATTATCGATTCTCCACTTCTAATGGTTAAACAATTTGTATCTTAATATTACCGGCAACATTATCAGATCTTCCAAGAAATTCCTTGAGACAGATAGCAATGCTTCTGCCGGCCATTCATGAAACCAATCAATACAGGTGCAATTGACAATAGCAGGGAATCTTCTACCACGAACACGAATTGCATTGCCAACGGGAGAGAAACACAATATCACCTGAAATGATTAAACCCACATTTTCTTAAATATTTGAATAATACAAGGTGCTTAGACATTAGCAATAGAAATTAGTGGTTCAGAACCTCTTTGAGCAACGCGGCGTACCATTCTTCCATTTAGTATGAGGAAGTATGATAAATTAGATTTGGCATTTTATCTAACAAGTAGAGAGATCACTCACTAACTTACACTATGATAAGAATGCAGCGATGCTGTCTGAAATCAGAATTAGATGCCAATTACACTTTAATTGAAAGCCTTGTTGTGGCAGAAATGCTCTGCATAAGTTTGTGCAGAGAGAAAGCAAAATTATATGAAATCAAGCAAGAGATACCTTTATTCACTATAGAACTTTATAGAATTTACCAATCTAACTAATAAATATTCATCGGGAAAACAATTTTTAATAATTGTTTTATGAATAATTTAAACTCACTCGAAGATTCCTCCTGACTTTATTTATGAAAAAGGACCAACAGTTTTCATTTGTATCAATTATACCATTGGCTTTACATTCACCCCTAACTCCAGTAATTATGCCATCAATGTCTTCATCTGGAAACAGATCTGGAATCTCACCAGAGGCTAACAAATCGTTTACGAATACTAAAAACTTCTCATTAGCCACTTGAGCGTCTGTCATTAGAAAAGCAGTTGGTATATTCTTTAAACCAGCTTTCATGTAAAGCGCTGCTAAATCAATTTTCAGATCCGCCATTGAATATCCCTTTCTCAGTACTATCTGTGATACCTCATAAGTACTGATGAATGCTGCTAGTCTAGATAAACTCTGCTTCCCACTACCACCGATACCAATAAGGAGGGCATTTCCCCTCGGTAATTCAAGTATTCGATTAATTCTAAGGACGTGCTCAATAGCATCTAAGAAAAGTACCAGATTCATATTGGCATAATTATCATTGTAGTTTTGTAAGCATTCCTTCAAAGTATTTGAAACAAATTCAATTGAAGCAATTGGATAGTAAAGCTTGTCTTCTAAGCTTTTACCAAAATGACAATAAAGTAGCGGTTCAGCAAATAACTCTTCCTCATTTTGATCTGCAAATGCTTGCGTGATAAAGCCTTTCGATAGTTTTAAGAATGTTTTTATATCATCTTTATCGACCATCTTGTCACAATATACTCGCGCCATCTCATGACGCCAAACTCGTATAAGACTCAACATTGAGGTGATTCCAGTAGAATGACAAAACAATAGACCCTAAAGATACAGAAAAAATGTTTATATATTATTTTTAATACCTACATAAATTATCCCTAAAGAGGACAACAGTAATGTTTTGGCTCAATACAAAATATGTATGAAAGCAAGCTAACCAATATGTTTGCCAATATTTACTATAATAGAAATCTTGACATTTTATAAATTCATATGGTGTTGAGTTAAAATAAATTCTCATGACCCTTGATATGTACATCAGAATTAAGAGGTTTAAATTTAGTTTTTTGTTATAGTTATGGATTCTATTTTATTACTGGCAATATCAAATGCATGAGTTAAGAGAATAATAAATAATTATCACCTGAAATATGTTTGATAAATCTCGCAAATTGAATATGTAGTGAAACTTCACTGCAGTTGGCAAAAATGAAGACGCAACTTTGTTGTGAATGTTAACATTACATTCAACAATAGTTTCTGAAAACCTAGACATACTAGCAGGAAAACCGGATGCAACCAGATGTTGCCGAAGAATGGAACTATAAATAACCTTGACGGCTTCATCATCAGGAAAGCTTAAAGCAAATACGCTGAAATGTCTTTGCAAGCGAGGTGTAATTGTGAAACTACCGGCTGTTGGATTCATGGCAGCGACATACTGAGTCTTATGAACAATCTTTAGAGTCATTTTTATTCGATCATACCAATGACTGTAATCTATATGTTGTCGCATAAGGGTGTGAGGTTGGACGGTAAAGTATTTATCCACCTAATAAAAAGTAAATTAATTGTTTAAAATGTTAAGAATATATTTCAAATATGCTTTAAAGATAACTAACCATCTTACCTCTGGCATATTTAAATCATCCACAAAGTAAATGAGTCGATTTTGCCCGGGTGGGCCGTAATTTTTACCCGCCTTTTTCTCTATACACTTTTCTAATACTTGTTGGAGCATTTCACTTGTAGTGTAATAGTTAAATGGTACATTCTTCACTGAGAAATCGCTTGGCAAACTGTTAAATTTTGACTGAAGCAGTACACTTTTACCAGTTCCGGCACTTCCAATGAGCATCACCGGTCTTCCAGCTGGGATCAGTAAATCCAAAAAGTAACTAATTCTTGCGACTTCCACAGTGGGAACTAATGTGGCCTAAAATTCATAGTGAAATGACACTTTAAAAAGAACTGAAGCAAATATTGATTATTTAATGTCGCTTCATAAGATTTATTATAATTAAAACAGTTTACAATATACCTGCAGAG
This sequence comes from Monocelis spectator, assembly GCA_036784945.1. NCBI lineage: Eukaryota > Metazoa > Platyhelminthes > Proseriata > Monocelididae > Monocelis > Monocelis spectator. The sequence continues at coordinate 10,503 of JAYMFX010252667.1, forward strand.
GCAACTCGGGATCCAATTCATATTTTTCAACTTTTTTTTCCCAGCTTTCAAATTTTTTTGACTTAATATTAAGGAAATAGTCAAACACTGTTCCCTTGCTTGGGAATTTAATTTGTTTAAAATCAGTGACCCACCATTTGGAAAATTCATTACGATAGTCATATAACTGATCCTTAAATAAGCAACCACCAAACGACCAAATACAGCAGAAGCCGAAGTACATTTCATAAGTCTAGATAATAAATAAAATAAAACTAATTAATTCAGTTTAGTAGTATGTTGTAATGTTTTCATCATTTTGTAATGTAATTGCAATGTATTGCACACCTCTTTGTTAAACTCCTCTTTCGAATTTCCTTTTACTAGAAGGCATTCTAATAGATGGCATAAGGTTTGCACATGCGCAATATCCGGAATGGGCGTAATTTTCTTGAACTTAGTTTTGAATGCTTCCAGACAAGGAGGTATATATTTTTCAAAACAAATTGAGAGAGCTGATCTCTCAGAACGTGACAAAGCTTTGCCGGTTTTCACGCGATTATCCAACCAACTATTAACATACCTAAATAAAAATATATCAAAATATTAGCATTAACTTTAATTAACTTATTCATTAACACTAAAAAGCTTACGGTAGCCATCCAAGATCACCCGGATTGACGAATAGAATACCAGCTCGTGAAACTGTAGCCGGGGTAGCGGTTTTCAAGTGACTAATTTCAAAGAGTAAACGCATGTTTGGTTGCAGAGGGATACGCTCGTTACTGGCTAACGTGAGAATTTTGTTATCATCCATAACTGTGTTTAGGGATTCTATCCACATGGGATCAATATCACCATCTAAAACGATCCATTTAGGTCCTGTACCTGGGTCATTCGCCAAGTCTCTCATAACTACGGAGAATAGTCCGTCTTTCCATTCTCTGGTTGATGGATTGATAATACCAAATAATTCATCATTAGTCACCGCTTTAGGATCTAAATCTACTGCTTGGGGCTTTTGCTTGTCCATCTTGTATGTATGATGCAATGTTCTCCAAACTTGAGACTTTCCAGAACCTGAATTGCCGACGATGAACACACTATGCCTGACAGCAAAAAGTTCTTGAAGTTGCACAACCTGGTATTTTGATACAAAATATAATGCTACGTTTATCTTTGTTAATTTTATATTTTGAATGTAAAAACAATGAAATTTTATATTTCTTTAAAGTTAAGTCTAAAGAATAGTCTTTAAAAATCACCTATTCTTTAGTGGCAGTTAGGATAAATCTTAAAATACTAAATATTGACAACCCATTAAGCGATAACAATTCTGCAATAAATGTATCGTATTAACTGAGGATTAGAATCTAAATATTCTAAACTGTAAAATAATAATTAGAATTGAATTACTTTTAAAATAAAATTGTCCTCAGTCTGTAAACCAAGATCTTCAGTGGCCTTTTTCACTTGAGCCTCAAACTTCATACATCTTTGTCGTGGCACATTCAAAGCTGGAAATAAATCACCGATTAGACCGAGGAAAACTGGAGTATCATCAGCAACAATTTTTGGTGTATTAAAATCTCGAAGAGCTCTCATTAAAACTTGATCTTCCGGCAAGTCTTTATCCGCACGTTTTAAAGATCCAGCAACTACAAGAACAGATTTAATAGCACGAAGACCCCAATCATAATGGTCTTGCTTAGAAAGGAGCTCCTTACACAGTTGATACAAAGTGATAAACTTTCGGGCAAGTAATCTGGCGTCTAAGAATCCCTCTGCTACTAACATAATTTCACAAATCAATTCAAAATCGGGTACAACCATAGCGCAGGGTCTATAAAACATTAAGTAATACAATAAAATGTTGCTCTTATAGCAAGTAATTTGATAAATCATATCAACAATAGTTACCTAAATAATGCCTTTAAATTCTCTGGTAACTCAGTTCGACCAGCATATCCCGGATTCATAGTGATAAACAATCCAACTGCAGGAGCCAACTTAATTTCTTCCCCTAAAAAGTCAAAGTACTCTTTCTTGTACTTAATAGCGTCTTGGATTGACTTTACCTAAAATTACAATACAACACATTCATAAAGAAAGTCATTCATTAAATCTAATAGATATGATGCTAATCTTCCAATTTTTAAAATAACACACTTGTACAGCAACTACAGACAACACTTCTACAGATATTCGGTTGAATTCATCAAAGCAACCCCAACTACCGGACTGAGCTAAGCCTTTATAGATGTTTCCAATTGATTTGTAGTCCATTTGTTCGGAGCAATTGAATACGTAGACCATGATTCCAAGCGCTCGTCCTAAATCTTTCGTAGTTTCAGTTTTACCTAAAATAAAAATACTATAATAATGTATATGCATAATTTGCATGATTACATAGCAATAGTCCTGTCATTATTTGCCCATGTCTCATGAGACTTTCTGTTTTAAATACGAATAAAACATTTTGCAACGAGTTTTCCTATCTTTACAAAAGACACTTAACACAAAGGTGGCTTCCAATACAGAACCAACAATTAAATTTTAGCACCTTAGCACCTTCCATAATTCCAAACAAAACTGAGATTATTAGCATAGAGACATAATTCATTAGACAATAATTACAATTACCTGTTCCAGCCGGTCCAGCGGGTGCCCCACTCATACACAAATGCAGTGACTGAGTCAGAGTGATGTAGCATCTATCTGTTAAAGGTGTGATCACCAATCTCGGTTGATTTCCAAGGTATTCGTATGCAAAAGGAAACTGGGCGTCACAGATATTAGCGAAGCAATCTTTCTCAGTTTCACACCATCTGTGCCGTAACTGTGACAGCCAAGTAAATGCTAGAGAGCTGTCGACTTTTTGTACAATTAATTTGGCGACCACATCACGGTTATGCACGTCTATAGTACATACTGTCATGATTTTTTGTCGTTCATCCTTTGTTAAGTCGGTTAAAAGCATTTTAATTTGATTACCAAGTTGAGCAATTTGTTTTTTATTATAGTCTTTAAGAGCATTTTCCAGGCCTTCTTCTAAGCGAGCAAAAGCTATTTGAACTTCTGCTGTCCAACCAATTTGTGAACCAGTGAGAGAAATCTCAGCTGGATAGTCAAGTAGCCATTGTTCTCTGGGCTTATCCTCATATGAAGCAACAGCTTCACCTAAAAGAATACGTAAGGTTGACAGCATAGAGCTCAATAGTTTATTTAGCCATTCCTCTACTTGACCATCCAATGCAAATTTATTTGTAAATTTTACAAATTCGCCATCTTTTGCTAACATTTTTGTAGCAACTTTGGGAGTCGCGCTGTCACTTTGGAAGGCTAAATTGCAAATACTGTCAAACAACTTAGACAAATGTTTCATGACCTTTTCGGGGAATTTTCCACTGCTGACAATATCCATAAGATCTACTGCAGATACGAAATAAAATCTGGGAAAAGCGAGACGTTTAGTTTCCAAATATTCTGCTAGTGCTTTCTCACAAAGCACTAAATCGTTTTGAATGCTCTCCAATTCAGCAGTCAAAGTATCTCTTGAGGTAGTGGCATCAACAATTTTTGGTGTTGATTCAATGTATTTAGCAAACTCCTTAAACTGTTTGTCAATGCCGAAAAATCTTTCCGTATCTTCTGGAAGTTGCACTCGAATATCATCGCAAAGAACAAAAATAGATTCGAGGCCAGACCAGACTCGCTGTACATCAAACATCAAGTTTATAACTTGGTCACTAACAAATAACGTTTTATGCCAATAATTTATTCGGTCGATAAAAAATAGATTATCTCTATTTCCAAGCATGTCCAAAACTTTTACTTGACTTTCTTCGAGATTTGTGGTCAAATCTTCCGTAGATTTTGGCACAATTATTTTCGTTCTTTCATGAGGTTCGTATTCAAACACTAAATCGCGCCAAAGAGTTTCAATCTTTTCGAGGTCTTTGTCAATTTTCTGTTCATTACAAGCTTTAGAAACGATCCCTCTTACATCTTCTTCATATTTATGAAGATTGAGAGATAATAATTCTGCCAAAGTTGTATTTTCATTAACTGCTATATCAGCACCGGTGGCTTGCATCAGTTCTAGCCAATGCCTGTCCTTAATGGCGGGATCTTGCAGATCACGGACAGCTTGTACTGCGGCGTTAGTCTCCTTGAGTGTACTCTCTAAACCTACAAAGACGGCCCATCGTTTAACCTCCTTATCCATACTTCTTATTTCAGTCAGTACATCTCGAATAACCTAAAAATTAAAGAATAGAATTAAACAAGAAATCCATGCAGCACTATCAATAATTAATAAAAGCATTATAGAATATTTACTTCATCAATACCACCAAAGTTTATTTCTAGCCATCTGGAAGTTTTCCATGAAGCGACGTAACTACTCACAAAATCGACATAATCCCATACCCTCTTTAACACACGCATGTTATTACGTACACCTTTCATCGACATGAAATTCGGTATATCCCTCACTTCAAACACACTCGCAGACTCTTGCATCTTCTTCACACCGCTTTCAATTTCAGTCACTTTCTTGTTCCACTGAAAACGAAAGAATGGAAGTCGATTTCGTGAAATTGCGATTTATTTATGATAACAATATGCATGTTAATACTACAACTGATCATGAACTTACTTTGTCTAATTCTAAATAAGGTGATTTACAATTAAATGTAAACAGATTACTATTCTCAAAGCCAGATTTTAGTTGAGATGCGGTTGTATCCAAATCAATGCCTAATTGTTTTATTCTATCAACTTCAGCTTCTTGAAGCGGTTGTACATTTTGTTTTGAAATTACTGACAAATTCTTTAACTCGTGCCAATGCTCCGGCAAATTCTGAAACGTAGCAATAAATCAGAATTAACAATGATAACTTATGTACATTGAAATGCTAACAATGTAGGTATGTGTAAACTCCTCTACCTCTAAAAGATTAGTTGTCTCCTCGGGAAACTCTTCACCAACCTCTCGCAAAAGTTGTACAGTGTCTTTCAAAGGGTCAAACATTGCGTCAGTTGATTCTTCTGATGCTCTTATTGTTCTTAATCGTTCTATGACTCTGACTAACTGATTGTAGTCATTTTCCACTAATGTTTCAGATAGCTCTTCTGTGCTCTTTTGAATGAAGTGTTGGAGACTTGTTAATAGATTAGTGACATGATTGTATAAATATTTTTTAAATTCATCACCCCATAATTTAAACACATTTAATAGAGCGTGTTTAAATGGCTTACAATCAACTCGCAGCCATGTAATAAAAACTTTAGTATCCTCAATTTTATCTGCTTCTTCATACAGTTTATCATATTTCTGTATTTGGTCACGAAACTGTTCCAACGTTGGTGGAATTTCTGGAAGGTCTATTTCACTATCTTTGTTCATGTTATCTTTAGTGACTAATTTGCCATATTTAATAAATTGTCTCATGAACTCTTTTCGGTCCTCTTGCCAGAAAAATGCGTATGAATTGGACATCGTGACACTATGGTCAGATGCTTCTAGCATCCCATCATTGATATTACTAATTATATTTTTAGACAATTCATCAATTTCTTCAGTTGTTTCAATTTGCTCTTGATAATCAACTGCCTCGCCTGACTTAACGGCAGTCACGATAGGTAAAAACTTCGACATCCGAGTTATATCTTGAATTAATCCATCTGCAAGATCTAAGAGACTGTCTGGAGCGGTTGGATTCATTGCTGGGACGAAATGAAGAACAGAACCCTAAAACAATTATATATACATACATACATACATCTCCTTAAAGTTTTAGAATTTATGTTTATGCAAGGGCGTAACTTTTGGAAGCAAATTTTTTATAAGAATTTTATATTATTTTATGATGGTAACCAACTATCACGAAAGTGTCTTTGATCCCCTTTTCTTAATGAATAAAGTAAAAATTTATTATATTAAATGTTTTACTATTATATATTAAAATTTTAAGCATAATACTTTTTTAATACGAAGTCACAGTCATTTATTTCACACTATAAATAACCCCGATTTTGAAACTATAAATTTCATTTACACGAATTTGACCTATAGTATTGACCTTTAGTCTATAGTCAACATGTTTATCGATTGACTTTGTATTAATTATTGATTAGACTAACAGAAATATAATAACTTTCTGGTTGCTTTGACTGAGTCGCAGAAGAACAGACAAAATTTTCAATGACTATAAAGTCAATTGTTTATGTGGTGCGCACTAGATGGTTTAGCATTGACAAGGTTAATTAAGTTTCCTGAGCCAAAACTCAAACATCTTCCATGGGATCTGTATCCACGGTTAATACTTAAGCTCTAAGCTCTACACATAACTCTCAAAATGTCAGACAAGTTTCATGATAATCAGAAGAGCTGGTCCGACATAGGATATAATGTAGTTTTAGATAATAAACATGGTAGATACTTTAAAATTTGTCGCTAAAATGTGATACAAAAAAAATAGATTTACTCACCGTGAGTTGAAGTTTAGTATCAATCAGAGGGTTGTCAACCTTTTCCTTTTCAGTGTGGCGTTTCAGATAATCCAAGCTGAACTTTATAGCATCTGATATTCCATCGATAACGATAATTTCTACATATTCCAAGTAGCAAGTCCAATACTTTTCCGAACCATTTTGTTCCACATTGAATAATGCCTTGTTTTCCTGCATGAAATTATTTTCAAATATAATAATTTCAAATTATGTGATAAAAATCAAAAGTTTATTAAATTTCTAGTTTATTACTATAGAAATGAAATAGTTACGAAATGAAATTTGTCGGAAAATGATTGTTAGATAAAATCATGTAATACTTTTGACATTCTAAAAGATTGTGATTCTTAAAATGTTACAGGACGCTCATTTACGAAATCCGGGAATGCTCAGATGAGACTTTTAAAACTTTTCAAATGCCAATTACCTATTCAATGACTCAAAAATTTTCCTAAAATATGGAGGACAGTCCATATAAACTATTCCCACAAAGAAAATACGGATCTAATCAATGACAATAAAAAATATATTTAAGAATATTTAAGAATATTTAGGATAATTTCGAGTCATTTGAATAGGTATTTCTCCTTGATATTGTTTTTAAAAGTCCCATCAGCACGTCTTAAAATTTAGATATGCATAGATTGAAAAAAGAAATTTTACCTCTATTAAAGTCAAAGTTTGTTGGCCTGCAGCTGAAACATCTTTATAGCGATTTTCTCTCAGATGTTCTCGATCCTCCAGATTTAAAGTGCAATCGTGTTTTCTTTCTTTCCTGTTGTACAAAGCAGTCTTATTCCATTGAGTCACAAGGTCTTCTATTTTTTTAAGATTTTCCTGTGCTTTTACCACTCGAGTTTTAATGTCCAAAATATTTTTTAAACAATCATCAACATACGATTCCACGTCTAAATAATAATAATAAATCATTCTGCTTGATAGGATTCTTAAATCATTCTTAAAATCTAAACTATTATATACCATAACTTGTTTACTATTTAATAATGTTAGATACTATTAGAAAGAAAGAAAACTTAAATTAAGTGTTATATAACAGTAATCAATATTCATTGAATAAATTTTCGTCATTTCGTCGTCTTCTGATTTAAGTTTCAATATGTAAAAAAATGGGCAAAGTTAAATTGGAGAGACCAAAATAGATTATCGTTTGAAAGAATACAGAAAAGCTATAGTAGAAAAGCATTAGCCAAACAGTTTTCATAAAGATCTTAAAAATACTAAACTCATACATACATGAAGCAATAGGAGATATTTCAAAATTAAAATTGATGGAAATTTATTATTCTACTGTAGCCATAGATAGATTGCCGGGGATACCTAATTGAGGACCATAGAAATAACGTTGGAATTGTGTTCTTGGGTAAAGCAATAATTATATGAACATTTACCATGAAATAGATATAATATATTCAGAACACCCAACAAATCATTTGAGTGCGAAGAAAGTTCGGAAAATGTCGGATGTTCGTTTTGTTCACTTGGTGGACGATCAATGAACTTTCTATTAAATGATTCTATTATAAAGAACTCTTTATGCTCAATATGTAGAATCACTCCAATATTAGACAAATTTAATGTCAGAGAATTTTTATTTACAATTTTGAATAAACCACTCACCGTCCTGCCAAGTAAGCTTGGTGATACTGTCTTCAATAATTTCATCAAAGGATTTCACCTCTGACTCGATTAGGGGATGCTCAACCATCAATGTATCGGTTTGTACGTAGTTGTACATGTCGGAAATTTGTTCCAAACAGATACGGTACTTTCTTAATTGCTCCTTACGCTCAAATATCTCGATACCAGACTGGGGTATATCAGCACTTTCGCCTAACACTTTTAAAAATCCCACTTCTTGCAACACTTCTACTAGTTCGTGATTAAAATTTGACGAGATAGTCTGATCTGCATTACGATTTAGTAGGAATTTTTGCATATTCATTTGACAACGATCTTCAAGAGAGTCTTGGAATTCAGTAAATCTTTTCTTAAAATATCTGGAATTAAAAAGAATGGGATGAATATAATGAAAAGAAGGAAACTGTATGAACCTAACAACCATAACATCATTGGGGAAATTGCAATAAAATTTGCGCGGATAATTTCTGCCAAAATGGATCCGAAAAGCCTTATGTCACTGATGAACAAATCCAACGTCTCGTTGAAGTCTGTCTACATATTTCAAGCATCATTTGGATGAAGATCTAGATTTTGCAATCAGAATACATACATACCTAGTTAGGGTTGATGAGAGTTGATGTTGAATCAATTGAATTAAAGTGTCCAAGCATACACTGAGAATTGTTATCATACCACCCTCCGTCTCGATGTTATCAGAAAACCATTCGGATTTACAAGATAGGTATGCAGTATATGGAAAGAAGGGGAAATGGAATGAACCTGTTTTATAAATTTGTATTTGAAATTTATTCATCGTTTTCTTTAGTTAATAATTGTCACACTTCGAATTGAAATGGTATGATATGATATGTACATACGTGTTATCATATCATTTGTATAAAATTTTGTTTTGTTAAAGGCTGAAGCCACAATAGACAAATGCTTACTCATCCAAAAGCTCCAACAATTCATCATACTTTGAAAATAATCTTTCACCATCCTCCGTTTGCAATATTCTGAATAATAAAAAGAGGAAATATTGTAGGTAATTATAGTACATATCGAAAACAGCATTGTGACTATTAAATAAAAATAAAACTAGATTAATGAATTACCCATTAGATACCAATTCTATAGGGTCCATGATAGCGTGTGCTCGTTTTTTCAAATTGCTAGCCCAGATCATCGATCCAGTCACAGGTGGCATATCTTTGTCAATCAATAGTTTAGTGCTATTCATGTGCGAATCGTACACTATTTTACAATTGTCGATCTCCTTGTGCAGTAATTCCAACAGTACAGTGTAGTTGGGATCAAAAATCTTGGATATGATTGGTCGCTCAAGAATCGATCCGAACATTATTAGAGTCTGCAATATATTATGATATCATTGATTATTCAAACCGTTAATGACATCAAATCTAGCCTTTTTATCATATGTGCAATTTTCCAAGCTGATCCCATTATTAAACCACAACACTGTTTAAGGTAATCAATATTAATAACCTATTGAATTCGTTTGATGGCATGATGCTCGTATTCTGATTGAAAGAAAACAAACCGACATCTTAACATCTTCCATCTTCCACATTGTGTTGCTTCAATTCAGTGAAATTTCTTGGCAACTATCAGAACGAATTTTCTGAAATTTCACTTGACAGTTGACTGTTCTTTAAAGGTCTTACAGTGTCTTCATAATATTTTTTCTGACATTTTCAATCCAGTTTGTCTTTGTTTGGTCTTCTTCCTGTCCTCGTTCTTGTATCATTTGTCCGAAATGTGTGTCCAAATACATATGTTGTAATTAAGAATGGTAGGACAGCGTAGTGTTATGGGTAGTCCAAACTATTGAAACTTGTCTGTTGGTTTTTGTGTTACGTTCAGCTGTTTTGAAGCATTCTTCGCCAACACCACAACTCGAATGTACATATCTATAGGTTTTCAATTGTATTTTTTGCCAATGCAGCTCTTCTTATTTTGGCGAAATAATAGTGCTCCTAGTAATTCTAATGTCTAAAACAATTCTATTTGTTCTCTATCTATTTTAATTTTTTCCGTTTGTGTATTCGTCATAATTTTATTTTTTTTAGACATTTTAAGAAATGGCTTATTTAAAAGCTTAATTTTATTTATTTACTGAGTTAATTTTTTAAAAGAATGAATTGATAACTTACTTTAAAACAGCCTTCTGTAGTTCCAGCAGTTTGAAATGCTTTATCGGCCAATGCAGCTAATCTGTAATCGAAACTTTCAAAACCTTGTAAAAATTCCTTGTAGGCATCTTTAAATTCCTATAAATTTAAAAGGAAATCATAAGAAAATAATCATTAAAAATTTATTTTATATCTTAATAAAGGTGTACATACAGTATTGTGGGGATCCAGACAGTCCAGATTTTTCTCCAAAAAGTTTTTAGATAATGTTTGATATTCTTCATATATTTCGTTAACAGACTGAGAAATTCGACCGCCTTTGATTCCGAATATTTCCATTTTTTCCAAACGGTTGAATTCGATGATCATTTGAAAGAATACCTTGAATTATAACACAAAGGTTGTTGCTATTAAGTCGATTTCAAAAAATAATTGTCCTAAACAATTATTTAAGATCAAGATCATAAAGAATGAAATTATTTTGTATTTTTATTTGTCCCAAAAGCTTTTCCTGAAGAGGACAGTTAAGTTTCTTTCTCGATGGAAAAACCTGACATGAGCTTCACAGCAAATCTAATTCTTCTTTCCCTCCTTAAAATGAGAGGATTCACAAAATCTTGGAGCTCCACCAAGAGTTAGCCGTTTAGAATTTTGAGGTTAAGGTTGAGGTTTTTTAGGTTTTTGAACCGTCGTCCCCTTTATAATTCTAAGGGATCTGGAGCCAAAAAATATGATGATTGTGCCATCCACTGAAGACTCTAAACCCAATTCTGAGGACATCACATTGATGTTATTTACCCACTAACTTAATCAAATATACTACATTCGCTTATCAAGAACTATCGATCGATTCCAGTGATCGAGACTAAACTGAATGGTGGATCAAATATTATGTTACTCAGTGCATATATAGTATAGTATGCATATGATCTAGAAACATTTAGAGACATCATATAACAAAATATATTCTCATGATAAGATCATGAATACATTACTCTTAATTCTTCCAATCGACTGATAAAAGCATCATATCTGGCGAACACCCATGGTGGATGGAAACTCCAGTCACTAGGTTCAACCTTCTGGCGTTCACACGATTCTTTAACATTTTCGCGATACGCTTCACAAATTGCTTTCAATTGATTTAGCGTTTTAATGGATATTTCTATTTTCTTGTAACCCTCTTCAGGTTCTTCTTTCAGAATTTCCACTGGATCCAGAAAACCACGGCACTACAATTTTTAAAAGGAATAACAACAATATGATATATTTGAATATGTTGTTTCAAAAATTGTTTAACTATGCTTAAAATATAAAAGTTGTTATGCAATACTATAAATTTCAGATTATTTATGTATTTAAACGGATATTTGGTTTCAGTACAGATAGTCACACATACAACACAAAACGATGTTTCCAGCAAATAATTTATTTATATTAAATATTTATATTACCAAGTTGATCATCATATTGCAAATTTCAGTCAATAAGACCATGACACGTTCAGGTTTTCTATAGTACTGGCAATTCACCCAGATCAGTGACACTACATGGATCATTGGTTGCAGTAAGGGCGTTACTTCATCGAAATTTGCTGACTCAATATCACCTACGTGTCTCATTAGTGGGGTGAGAAAGGAATATATCGTTTCTGACTCGACGAATGCTAAAATGAAATATCAGTAAGTCATTTAATATTGATAACATTCTATCCCCGGATAGAAAGACGATAAAGAATTCTTTTTCGTTCTTAAAACAATTATTATAAATTTTTACAAATACGAGGGAAGGGACGAAAGTTGGACTGCATTCTCAAACAATCCGCCTTTCTGGACGACTCAGACACAAGAAAGCCTGGTCGATTGGCTATAGATTAACTGATAATGGGATTTAAGTATACAGTGTTTATGTAAGTGTTATTGACAATTATCGAATGATGAAAGATACATTTTGAATGATTTATTTATTTTCAAATCAAAAACTTGACGTGTTCCTAAAATTGAATTTCTGAGGATTTCCATATTTCTCGGTTTCCTTTCCTCCTCTCCCCCACCCACCAGGGTTACCTCAAATCGTTATTTTAGATCAATCACTTCATTAGCTCACGAGTGATCCTTTCATTTCGAGTGCAGGTTTCACCAATATAATTTTGACAGCTGTTTACCGTTTATATTGCTAAGATATTCCTGATTTAAAGTTTTTTTAATAATGATATAGTAACTGCATTTTAGAGAATTATATAATTTACCTCTAACAACTTTTTTGAACATTTCCTTAAATGGTTTTGAATATGCACTGTTGTATTCTTCTAAAAGTAAAGCCATTTTTTTAACTTTCGGCTGTGTGAGTTGCTTATAAATATCACCCAGACATTCCATTCTTTTTTGCCAAAATTCGTATTCGTATTGGGGTGATGGGTACATGCCATCAACAATCACTTGGCCAGAGTTCTGCTTTAATATAAGCGATACTTGTGCCGTCCAGTCGATAACAGCAGTTTCAATGGAATACATCAGACTACCGATTACATCGTCACCTCTGATAAAGGAAACAAAAGAATCGATAAATTAATATGTATATTTATAGAATTTTAAAAATTTGCGTGCTATTCGAGCTAGAAAAGCTTGAACTGTTTCTGAAAAAAGTAACACAAAAGAAATGGTCATAAACATGTAGGTACACATGTAAGTAAAAAACTAAATTATTTCATAGAACCAGTCTGTGGAGGAATCAACACTATGAGATATCTTGGAGTATTAATTCGAACATCAAGCTAACACACAGGATAATAATCTCGACCATTCATAAAAAACTATGCTTATAAGTAATAGAATCTGATGTGTTAAGAATGATTAAGAAAGCATGATATGTCCTTTCAATCTTCCAAAAATGTTGTTTTAAAAAGTTCTTTCTTTCATTCTATATAATCTGCTCCATTATAAACATTTATCACAACAGTCAGATACATACAAGATGATATTTTATACATTAATTTATATAAATTGTAACCATGTAAATTATTTACTTACCCGCAACTTGTTGGGGCTTGCATTTCCATTTTATGTAAACTAACGGGGTGCACAAGATGTGTCTTGCCTTCAATTTTAGCTGATATGACGTCGATCTTTTTCTGTAATTTGAAGAAGTCCGTTGATAGTGAATCGCTAAGAGTGGCCGGCCATGTCTCTCGATTATTTACATTCAAAAGAACTGGACCTATTATCTAAAATAGGATAAAAATTAACTAGGACTCTATTGATTGAATATACAGACTGACTATAAAATTGTAACAGATTACTCAGTTATAAAAAATAATCTTTTGAATAAAGAAATATTCAATCAAGACATCAAATACCTTACAATACTTAATAAATCTGTGTTTAATTCTATGAACAAAATATTAAAAAAATAAGGATTAAAAAAATCTTACATTTTTTACGAACATACTAAAGTGTTTTATCGGCGATTTGTTTAGCTGGCCAATTAAAAGACTCTTAAACCACTGAGATGATTCGAAAGCTTTGTCCATCGTCATTTTATCCTTCTTAATAAAATAGAAAGCATTGGCCTTGGCACATGCAGGAAAAGTCTTTCTACATTCAAGGAAAGAGCCACCGGTTCCAACCAAAATGTATCTAGCAATGTCATCAGCATTTTCAAAAAATTCCGTTAGACTCGCCTCAATTCCATCATTTTGTAAAGCTTTCAATATTTTATCAGCCTTGATGTCGACAATTTGTCGAATAAAATCGAATATAAACTTTATTCTCGCATCTTCTAAATCATCCATTGTTTAGGATATGTTTAGAAAATGAACGAAAATATTGACAAATATGTAGAAATAATCGACAAAAAGATAGAAATTTGTTTTGTTCGTACACCCATAGACTTCTAAATTGACAATCAGAACGATTGCGAAGCTGACCCATGGAAATAGACTATCAGTTTTTTGCGTCTTTGTTAGGAAGTCGTAAAGGTAGCTTATTTCTATGGACCTGCCCGATGTGTATAACCTTTATTGATATCAACGAGCAACGAACTTATAGGACTGTTAAGTGACCCTCTAATTCTATGGAAAATGACTTCCCTTGGATACATAGAGCATACAGAGATTATGTAATATCCAAGGGAAGTGTAAATTTCCATATAATTGGAGGGTCACTTAACAGTCCTATTACTTTAACAGCGTATCTCGTTGCTACATTAGAATCGGAAATCGGATTACAATATATTCTATGAACAGTATTCCTATAGATATTTTTTATAATTGAATATTCACATTACAGATCATATAGTTCTATTTTTGGAACTAAATTTTTGCCAACAAATATCGGTAACTATTATTGGCGAAATTAAATTCAATAAATTGATGACCTACTGTAATTATATCACTCAATAATGTTTCTTTTTTTTAAAAGATAGAAAGATACAATCATAAAAGGACGTAGATATTAAATTTTCATAGAATTGTAGGGTCACTTTAAAACCACCCATATTTAATCATTTTCTTACTTTCTTTTCATACTATGAGTCATTATAAAACAGCACTCAACTCTGAATGTGCCCTCAGTTAAAAAATTCTCCATTGTTTTAGCAATAGAGTTCCGTGTCTCTGACGAGTAGTGCAGAAGTTAGTCAGTCTATTTTTATAAGCGCACTCAGCAAACTTAAAAATTACATCTTTAATATCCGTAAATGGCATATGATAGGTACATTTATTACCTTGATATTTAATCGTCGACGACCTTAGAGTATATTAGTTCAGTAAAAGTATAACCTCAAGTCTTTGTAAAAAGTTCGGCTTGAAACATTTTAATCTAGTCTTGGTATTTAATTTAATATATTTACTCCTTATGGGTATCCAGAAAATAGGTTTGATTGACGACTAAAAAAAATTTGTTTATAAACATCAATTAAAGCCAATTAAAGTATTTAAAATTTACAAAAATGAGCTTCTTAAAAATCAAGTTTGTGGGCCCTCTAGATAATGAGTAATGAACTAATATTTTCCAATTTATATTTGAAATTCTATATGGTTATGTATTATTATTATTATTATGAGTATTATAGGTATATTTAAAAATGATTTAAAAGCTCTCTCTAGGCAGGCTTCCCAAACCCAAAGCACCAAATAGAAAATAGATAGGAATACAATAAGGTGTGCACATATTATATTCAAAGATTCAGTGTTAAAATGCTACATTGAAAAGGTTTCACAGTTTGTCAAAATTCATTGTACATTTCTACTCAAATGATTGAATTTTTTGCTCAGGAGACTAAAAAGTAAAATGTAAGATTTATATTGAAGAATCTGACTATTTTCCATTGCTTTGCTGATTTAGGTTTGCATAATTTCTTTTTATTGAAATACTTTATTTGTGTAGGAAATGTTTGACAAAGGGAAAACTTTCCCGGTTTCATAAAAATTATAATAGGGAAATAATATCAATGAAATTAAATCAATAAATTTTGATGCTTTTCAGAAAGTTTTCAAATCTGATAATTTAAATGTAATAAATGTTGAATTAAAATCATAGAATAATGTAATGAATAATAAAGATATAAATGTAGAATATAGGAATATAGGAATATGAAACAATTTCAATATGGAAATTATCATTGAGCATGCTGAACTACATTTTATGTAAAAAAAATCTCAGTCAACTAAAAGAGAGAATTCTTGCTTTTCCTAATAGTCCAATGAATATATTTCCAATTTTCTATGGAAATATAGGCACACTGATGCATGTTATACCTATGTTTCCTTGAAAAAAAATCATGAAAAAATATTTTAACTTTATACCAAACCCGACACAACAAAACTTAGTAAATCTTAGTAAGATCAGAAAATTGCCAAGTTTTGCATGGATTTGGAAAATTAATAAAACCGACTAAGAAATTATTTTCAAATCTTAGTAAGATTATGTAATTTTATTCAAGATCATTGTAAGATTAAGTAATTTTATTCATGATCTTAGTAAGATTACCTATGTAATTTTAATTAAGTTCTTAGTATGACTTCATAATTTTATGCTCAAGCTTCCCAAAAAAGCTCAAGCCGCTGAAAAACTGCTTAAAATAAATCAGTCAGGTACATAAAAACTACATAACGTTTTAACTATAGATTAACTATAGTAAAAATAGATTTAGCAAAGCTTTTATTATTATTATTGCATAATACCTCTATTAAAATCTAATTTATCAGATGCGACTATTTACATACAACAATATCCACAACTTTTTAATTTATAAATAATAAGTGTTAGAGGATCAATGAAACCAACAAGATTATACATAGATACAATGAGGGGATAATGATTGTGAATTCATGAGAGGCTGGAGGTTTTATCTGAATCCAGATGCAAGTCTGTCTTTCCGGCGCAGATCAATTCACTTTTGGTTGACTGCCCCCTTAGCTTCAATCCAGCTCTCCTCTCCAAATCGCTTGATAACAGCTACTACAATAAAAAGACATAAATATGGTTTAGTATTATGAATTAATGTAAATCTAGTACAAACCACTTGACAAAATTATATATCTAATATTTATAATAGATATATCTTCATATAGCTCTTTATGTATTCATCAGCGCTTATTGAAATGAAATGATCAATGTTATAACTGACAGCATCACGGGAACAATTAGAATGTCTCTTTGTTTAGTTACACTATTGCAGTACTGTATAACTGATATTTACTTACACTTTAAAAGTGCAGACTTTTCAGTGTTCAGGGCCGGTGCATTTTCTTTCTGTGGGCCCAGCATGCCCCTTCTCAACTCATCGTGTGAAAAGAGCACATCTGCACATTTCAGGGCAAATTTAGATGGTCGTGAACCTTTCATTTGGGATAGATTACAGCTCCGATCTACATCTTCAAAAATCTGAAAATAAATGAAATAATACATCAACGTAAATTATTTCCATACAGTCTACTCCAGCTGTAATTACTTTCATAAACTTTGACAATTCAAAAATATATTCGTGATAAAAATAGCGTCTGTTATTTCTTTGTGCACAAAAGGATCGATTATATAGCAAAACAAAATCGTTCGGCTTCTGCAATGAAAAACGCACAAAAACTTGTGTGGAGTTCAGTTTAGCCGCAGTAAAAATATATATGTACATATCTACATATATAGTTAGAACAAAAAAAATTCTTTCTGAGAAAAGGTTCAGAACTCAGAATGTACATACATATTATTGTAGATTGAAGACTGAAATTTACACATTCTCATTAAGTGAAGTTAAGAGTCTCAATGGAAACAGTTTAAAAAGTACTTACCACATCAGGTATCTCCGGATTGTTTACGGCTGATGGAGTGTCAATGCGCTGCATATGTAGTCGCATACGTTTATTCTCTCGTCTGAGTTCTACCACTGCCTTTTCTAAAGAGGACAGAACCTTCACCACTTTCTCCATCACATCAGCACCGACCTTTAAAAATAAAGTAAACAAAAAGTGTAATAAATATTACACATAGTAAAACTTTTCAATTCAAATTTTTCATTATGACTGTCAGCTCACTTCTATTTTCTTTCTATTAGTTTGTTCACTGTCTGAATCACTGTCGGACTCGGGATCAGACTGAAATGTTCTTTTCTGGAATAAAAAAATGCTGCAAATTTTATCATATTGAGAAACAATAGCATCCTATTATGTATGTATTTTTCTTTATCAAAACCAAACAATTTCATTTAGTCAGAGAAATAAAAGTAAACTTTCAGCATGAAAATTGTATAAATATATATATGTATATAAAACCTTACATTTCCAGATGCTGTAAAAGGGTTCTTATTCTTTGTAACAGCCTGTAATGACATGGTTAAAAATAACTAATAAATATTAAAGAGATAAAAAGTGTACTAAATGGGACGTAAATTCCTATTTTGTGTGTTTGTAACATCATTTGTAAGTAACAGTAAAAAGCTTACTTCTTCTGAAGACACAATGGTTTCTTCTGAACCAGATGAAACTATATCTGATTCTGTTTCATCGAGAAAATCTATATTCGAAATAGAAAAATTTAAATCATCTGACAGCCGTCTTTCAAGGCGTCTTCTGCAAATTTTGATGTAAGACTCATCACCTAAAGAACAATGAAAATACCATCCATTGTCAATAATAATAATAATAATAATAAATGTTTGCGTGGATTGAGACTCATTACATTGGATTTCGTATTTATAAGGCATTTATAATGCATTTATTTGGTTAATTGTTGGAGTTATGTTATATTTAGATATACTAGATTATATTCATAAGTAGTTGGAATTCTAAAAGGGGCTAAAATAGAGAGAAAATTCAAGGACAAATTAGTAGTAATTTTTTACATATTTTGCTCTAGCGTTCAAAATAAACACAATTTTGGAAATATGAAACCTGAACCATATAGAAAAATACATAGGAAATTCAACCATGTAGTTAATATAAAATTATTGCTATTAAATAAATTTTGTTATTATTAATTAGTTATTGTTTTTTCAAAAAATATTTTTGGGTGAAATAAAATTCACAACTACTGTAATTAACCAGATTTTTCCAAAAAGTTGTTCGGTAAACTAATTAACGGGAAAATATTCGTTTTCATGGTAATATGTTGAAGCTACACAAGTTTCTAGGGTTGTTTTTGCTGATAAATCCATTTATAATGTCATTTCACATATCTGAGGACAATTTCAATACGAAAACTTGTAAAATGAGAAATAATTTTATGTGTGAATTGAGCTCTATAGGGCTCAATTCACACATAAATTATAGTTTATCCTTATAGTTAAGGATAAACTCTATTTTCATCTTGCTTATAGGGGAAATTAAATAAGTGACATGGCGAATAGAAGGACGAGTCTTTGGAATGACAAATTTAGTCTTTTAAGCGTGATCACCACTGAAAATTATAAAACCGCTTAGGATCTATTTTATGGATTGAGCCCTTCCAGTCACACTTTTGATTCTAATTCAGTCTATTGATGTAGAGGTACATATAACTACCAGTTTTTGGTTGCCCCCATGATCTCGAACTGTCTTAGTTTATTTATATTACTTTTATGTATTTCAGGACCCGTTTATAAATCTAAATTACTTATTAATTTGTTTAAGATCTTAAAGCCCTAACTATTAGAGAATAGTGACGCCAAATGTTTGCAGCGAATGGAACATTGAAGAAAATAATTTTTATTGGTTAGCACAATATGTAATATACACAATGAACATATATAAGAAATGAATGCGTGTTTATAGCAACAGGCTATAAAATATTGAACATATACATACAGTATAATCCGCTTATAACAAACAACTCTGCAAACTGAATCAAAACTAAGAATCCTGCAGGCATGTACGGGCACCCGATGTGTTTTAATGCGCGTATGTGCCGGTCATAGCAGGTCACAGCGGTACTATCGCGCGTAAATTCCAGCACAAGACACCAGCAGATACAAAGCGGGTATTATTTCAAGACACCGTGGGTAGATTAAAAAAAAAATCGCATTTTCGCTTTTAAAATTTCTGTCCAGGCCCGTAGCCAGCTCGTCTGTTTTGCCAGAGAAGCACAGATCTTGGGCCCCCTCAATGATGGGTAAATAATTGAGCTCACTTGTCTTATAAAAATGCGGGCCCTTTTAATCTCTGAAGTATTTAGTGTTATGAGCCCCTTAAGAAATGTGCCTCGTCTGTTTTTCAGTTCTGGCTACGGGCCTGCTGTCTATTTATTTTCAAATGTTTTAAGAGTTTGGTTTCAAAGTTTGAGTTTTATAGATAATAACGTTTATTTGTTTTTAATCAATATAAATGCATATATAATATACATATTTTGGAAAAACAATTTGCAAATAATAAATTTAATTACAGGAACTGATGTAATAATAATATTAAAATGTTCTTGTTTTAAAATGAGAATTAAATAATGAGTAATACTAATTGTTGATAAATCATAAGAATAATGAATAATCATAAAATCAATAAAATGAGACATAGGTATCAATTAAAAAATTATAGAGTACACACGTAATAATCTTATAAATTTATGCGAATTAAGCATAACAGTTAATTGACAGAAATTCTTGAAATTGACAGAAATAATTTAAAAATAAATTTAAAATATCTGAATATGTTATGATTAAAAATGTTATGAATATGTTATGAATATAAACCTCGCTTATAAAAAGCATTAACACTACACTATGTACATTGTATGATTATCAACTTTGTAGTGATATAACAAGCAAATTCTTACGGTCCCTTCAATCTTGTTATAGCGGATCATACTGTACATGAAAACTCTACTCAAAATATCGAAGCTAAAGATGCAAAATGCAAGCTTTGCTCAATGGGACGGGGTAATATCTCACAAATATTCTCAGTTTTAATGAAAGAGGTAATATCTTTCTCAGGGTAAAAATAAGACCCTTTCTTAATCCCCTCTTGGAGGTACACGATTTCATACTTATTATCTCTTTCTACAGAAGTTACTTTACACACGTAAAATGTAGACGATTTACTTGACGCCTTCACTTTTAAAAAATCACCACAGTTAATATGTGAAGTGACAATAGCTTCCTCATCGTAGCTCTTCCTCTTCTTCTTCCTCAATAGCTCTTCATCATCGCTTTCTTCGACTTGTTCATCGCTTTCCTCGACTTGCTCATCGCTTTCTTCGACTTCCACATCGCTTTCTTCGACTTGCTCATAACTTTTATCCTTCACTTTAGAACCACTAGTA
>JAYMFX010252779.1:6596-19575 GCA_036784945.1 Monocelis spectator
ACATCATGGATTAGAGGACAGACTCAGACTCGAACCTCTCAGTCACCACAAATGACAACATCATGGATTAGAGGACAGACTCAGACTCGAACCTCTCAGTCACCACAAATGACAACATCATGGATTAGAGGACAGAGAGAGAGACTCGAACCTCGAACCTCTCATTTACCACAAATGACCACATGGATCAAGAGAGAGAGAGGTGTCTACATAATTAAATAAATCGATATTAAATAATACACAAATCGACCACATTCTTAAGCAAATTGGAGTCTTATAACCACTCTGTAACGCAGGTAAGGAAAATTGGGATTTAATCGATGTACATATAATATTTATGTGATTAATAAAGAGCCATAGTTTATTCTATCCTGCAGCACCACAGAAAGTATATCCATCTCGTATTTAGACGATGTATGCCAGCGAGACTAACATGACAGTAGATAGGTCTACAACACAGTTTTGTCATGTGCTGTTGCGCTAATCAATACAATCTTAACAATAACAGGCAGCAGACTAAGGCATCCATCCACCAGATACATCCTCCACATGCTCTGCTCGACACATCATTATTCGCTTCGATGACAATAGCAGCGATCCTGATATCGACCGATAATCGCACACTGCGCCCATTATTCATTCTAAATAATCTTGCAGGTAGAGATATAGAGAGAGTTGACCATTTCAATATTAATACACCGATTCTTCACAAACAATCTATCAATCAATACTCAACCATCATCAAACACCAACTTTAGAAACTCAAATAATAAATAAACACATCCTTATAGTATACACATCACATACTGACCACAAAGTCAAAGAGAGAGAGTTTACAGAAAAAATTATATCCTCTTTGAATTATTATCAAATCAATTTGATTGGTTTATGTATGTATATTGTTTTGGGTATATGTACCTGGTTTGTACTTAGATTATTTGACCAGAGAGTATTAGTTTGATTGGACATTTGACGATTAAGTGGTAGAGCAGGAGCTGGTGGAGGCGCGCTTGAAGGGGCACTTTGATCTCGACGGAAGTTCTTATTGAATGGATTGGCATCGGTCGCACCAACGCGAGGAGAGTGCTGAAAGAAAAGGATAATTTTAAAAATCAATACTACCTCCTAAGTTTTGCTCAACCCATTGTGAAACAATTCAGAAATAGTCGTTTTTGATTGGACAGTAAAATAATAATTTAATGATATTTTTACTACTTGCAAAATAGCAGTAGCAATTACATTCACTGAAGGTTTTTAATAATAATATATATTTAAGCACGATATTTACAAAAGTATTCAAAATGCATAAAGAAAAAAAGAAGTAAATAGGAAAGATAGTGTAATGTCTATACAGTGCTATGCAATATTTCATTCCCGAGAGTACTTAGCGGAGAGGATTCGAACTCTCAAGCGTTCTAACCAATACCCGCTAAGCTGGCGGTTGTGCTAAGCTTGACTTTAAGTCACTTTAACAGTGTGAAGTGGTTATTCAACCCTACTGTTAGTAGTATGATACTGCTTCAAGCTTTATATAGAAAAGAAATCTCCATGTCTAATTCAGCAACCAGTTCAATTAGCACGCGGTATAAGAAGGCTTTCAAATTGTCATTCTTTTGTACTGGCCGAATGGTTAGAACGCTTGACCACCAATCCAGGGGTCGAGAGTTCGAATCCCGGCTAAGTACTCTCGGGAATGAAATATTAGAGAGTACACTATCTTATAATATATTAATTTCTGCATACACGTGGACCAGCTAAGGAGAAGGCCGACATAAAATTTGGTTGGTGGAGCGAGATATCGGACCTTGATAGAAGATGAAACTGCGACTGTGATGTGGTAGATGGACGGATGACCTCCTTTATGTTATATGCAGGCCAGTTTAAAGTCATAGGCATCCAATGGAGGTCTCTTATTGACTCTTATTGTTTTTTTTGTTAAAAGTTCTTTAAATCTGGCTAGTCAGGTTCTAAGCGATTTTCTGCTGTTAAAAAAAACGTTTTAAGTCTTCCTTTGAAGCCAACCAGTAATGGAATGATTTGAAATTATTATCTAATGTCTGCTATATTTCAACTTCTTCTTGCAGGCTGACTATCTCGATTTATTGTGCGAGCGAGTGGACGAACATACGACATACTGACTGCAACAGAACCAATTATTATCTAATGTCTACTACAGATAATCGAGATTTATCAATGAAAGTTTTGCTTCAATAAGCGATTAATTACAATCGATACCATCCGCCTCTCGAGACAATGAGGTAGTAAGCAGTCTATACTCGTGCACGAGCATAGTAAACCTCTGAGAAATCGATTCTTTCCTCAGCTGCACGTCAGTCATTTCAATTCCGGAATAGTCAACTGGTGATATTCGACAGTTAACTACTCTCTCTGAGCGAAGGCATCCATCGCACACAATTAGTAGTAGACCACCATTGGAAAATATTTCGAGAGAAATTCTTCCTCTCGATGGCAGTTGCTATAAACTACTGTGTACCTGTATCTGTACGCGTCGTGTTAGGTGAATTTTAAGATGAAATTCACCGATAAATATACTAATCTGAAATGCTGAAACACGTAATATAGGCATAAGAACTAGAAAGTACAAGGAAGAAACGAGTTGGTTCATTTAAGAATTTACACCTGTGGTGTAAGGGAGAGTCGAAGAGACCACTGAGGAGGAGTTAGAGGCGAGAAATCACTATTAGCAATCTAAATAAGCTCCCATTCTGTTTACAACATTACTTCTGACAGTATTTACTATACTGTTATTATTATGACAGTTGAGTTATGAGGATAGAAATTTTTACCATAGACTCTTCAGGCCATGCATTATTCTGTCTCGAATTGGTGGAAGGGGCATGGCTGTTGGGGGGATGCCAGCGAGAAGCACTGCGATCTACATATTCCTGAAATGGAGTTTTAATGAAAGGAAGGATCATGAAAACCATCATTATCTTCTGCTCTGTATTAAATGATAAAGATGTGGTGCATATAGTCTTACTTTATATCTGATTTGAAAAGCTTGCCCGATTGTATTGATAATTTCTTTGGCTAATCTATTCTGACATTCGATGACATAGCAGGCCCGGTCAGTATCGTTCACCTTGGCCACATAGCTCACAAAATCCATCGTTTCTTCATCCCCACCGGAAGCGAATGAGATGTTGGAGAGTGGATGTCTGGCGATTATCTGAACATAAAATTTACTAAGTTATTCATGTATTTTATTATTAAATTTGAACAATAGAATAATTTACTAAAATTGTAATAAGTGACCAGTTTTCAGCACAAGAAAATAATTTTTAAAAAATGGAATTCCCTAATAGAGTACAAGATTGCCGTTTGGATTTTCCAAAACTATTAATAGACTTTGGTTTGGAATTTTCGGTAGTAATTTAAAATTCACCGATATCTGATTGGCTGAAAACATGAATACATATTAAATAGTTTGTAGAATTTATTTATCTACGACATTAATGCGACATCAGATTGCCATTCTAATTTCAAAATATCACACCACAATAGAATGAATTTACGGAATGCCGCATATTCTACTAATTGCAACTCTAGTGATGCTTTTCTCATTCACTCACCCCGTCTACATCCAGATTATTCAACACAATGGAGTCTGTGGTAATGGTGATGTTCGCGTTACACATGGCGTTGGTTGTGTCCACAAATGGGCCCACAATACCGCTCACCTTCTTGTCTCGCTTGCGCTTATTATTGGGTGGTTTTAATTGAACTTCTTCACACACTCGGTGAATGCATTCGCTGAAATGAAAGATGTTGAGAATCACAAGACTGTTAAAACCAATTGACAGTGCAGTGAAGGTCATTACATATTTTCTATTGAATTCGCCATATAAACGACATAATTTATTGACCAATAAGGTACAAACTCTGCATTTATTGACCAGAGTTTTTGGTAATTCTTTTTGTATTAAGTCTCAGGTCATAAAGAATGAAAATTGTAACAAACATCTAAATCATTCTTTGTTGAAAAATTGGTAATCAAACCCCAAATTAATATTCTCATTAAAGTAAGGAATTTTCAATCAACAAATCATAAAAACCTAAATTTATTAACTAGCATATCAGAATTACTCTAAGCTGCTAAAACAATTTGAACCTACCGGGCAATCTTAGTTCTTGTATCAAAGTCAACTGTTCTAATACTGATTTTAACAGGCATAGCACCCACATAGCGCACACCATAAGTCACCCCATTGCTAGGTGATAACTGCTGGTCAGGATGAGCCCAAGATTTGCTCACTGATTCATTGAAATTGGCACTAGTAGAGAATGCACTGTTGTTAGGATCAAATAAATTACTGGATGATGCTGGATGAAACATACTCATTTTGTGTTTTCAATTAATCTAAAATGTGAAAAGAAAATGTTTCTGTTTAAGTCTAAAAAGTTAAGAGTCAACATTCTAGATTTACATTTTTAAGTATTCTGTATTTAAAAGATCTGGAAGTTATAACAAATGTGGATATCTAGGAAACCATTATTAATTGCTTATTGTTGGAAATGATAGAGACCTCATGAAACATCAGTGCAAATAATATTGTCTATTGATTCATACAAGAAGTATGCTTGTCCCATCATTCAAAAAAATATAAGTACACTACTAATATCTGTATCTGTTGGAATCAAACCACATTTAAATAGTCTTAACTTTATCAGAAAAATGTTGGTTGCAAGGTAAACTCAAATTTAGGAAAGTAAGGAATGAAAGTATGGATACCTAATGGAGGTTATGAGAAGGTTTACCATTGAGATATTAATCTTTACATTTTCTGAAATGACTATGGTCTAAGAACAAAACAGAGGTGATGATAGAATCATTCAAATAACAGAAATCCATAATTATTCTAGCTGCTGTCAATAATGAGACTGGAAGGCTAAAAATTCAAGGTAGAATATCAGAATAGGAAAATATATTGACTATTTACTATACAACAAGAAAATACTTTCCAAACTTAAAGAAACAAATTTAAAAAATAGTTGTGATATCGACAATAATTTATCAAAGAATG
Source organism: Monocelis spectator (assembly GCA_036784945.1). Classification (NCBI taxonomy): domain Eukaryota; kingdom Metazoa; phylum Platyhelminthes; order Proseriata; family Monocelididae; genus Monocelis; species Monocelis spectator. The sequence goes on from JAYMFX010252779.1 coordinate 11,642, forward strand.
CCATTCAAATTAGAATTTATCTAATACTCAAATTTACTGTACAAATGAAGATGCAATAACAATATTACTTGAGAAAGGAAAAAGGAAACTATTCAAACAGTTGGACATTACTCAGATTTGAGTTAGAATATTGAAATTACAATTTACAGGTTTATAAAAAGCTTAAGATTATTTAGGTCACTGAACAATAATTTAAGAATGACATATTAAAACCAAGATGTTTCTTAATACAATTAGAAACTTCTTTATAGACCTAAAAGCCGAGTCTTCCTATAGGGAAGTTTCCAATATGAAGGCACAGCCCATTTTATAAAACAAGAACCAATTCAAACTTCAAATTACCTATAAACAAAATGTGTGATATAATGAGTTAACATTAATTTTTAAGCAAAAACACTTCTGCAGTCATTAATAGAATAGATGAAAACCATTCCAAATGTATTATTTATATAAAAAATCTTACTGTCATAATTTTAGGAATTCCTCCGTTATGTTAAAGTTTTTAAAACAAATTTTTATTTTGAAATATAAATATAGAGATAAAGAAAACCGCGCATAAAACTATTTTTTTAATTCAAATAATATTATATTACCTGATCCCAATGTTTTTCAGTATTCTATCCATATCATAACTTTTTCATTGATGACAGATAATCGAGTCATGTAAGTCATTTTAGCCAAGAAAAATACTAGCTTTTGTATGTCTTTCAGCTAATATCGAGTGAAATATCATACAAATAATATTTTATACACATAAATCATTTTGTAGATGAATAAAAACGCAAAATATTTCGCTCATACTTTTCAACCAGTGTACATGGAATGAACAATAAATAATCAAACTGAGCTGAGTTTTATAGGAATTATAAGAATTACGCAATCGGGATAGGATATGAGAGAGCAACAAAGGTTGGATAACAGATAGTTGATACAAACCTCAAATGTATCCAAAAAGACACCACTATTAGTTTATTATTACCTTGGTGACCTTCATTCTTTTATTCAGTCTCTACCTGTATACTTTCAACTCATCATCGTTCGCATTCATTGCTCTCTCATCTTAATCTGATGGCGTACTACCCAATCAATTATCTGCTATCCAACACCTTTGTTGCTCTCTCACATCCTATCCCGATCCTAAGGAAAAAGTAAACATACGTACCAAGTTCTTTTGATATATCTTCATACTATTTCTTATCATTTGTACAGTCATATGAGAGATACATCATGAAGAAAAAGATTATAAATGCAAAGCTTTTTATTTACACATTAACTATGTACGAAATATACAGGTATACATACATACTATGATAACGATAATATAGGACACTAAATATACTACTATATATTCGTTTAGCTGAGATCGGTTCATATTATAGAAATCAAAGGAAATATTATAACAGAATAATTAATTCAGTAAACATAAAAACAAATCATAAAAAAACTCTCAAATCTATCGCCAATAAACAGAGAAATCCGACTTTTTACCTTCAAATAATTCTGATTGGGCACAGACATTCATAAAAAAAGACCCTTCAAATCGGTGGAATTAAACAACGATCGGATTTCTATGATAAGGCTATAAATATATCACAGTAGTATATACAAAAACGAACTGAAAAATGAATTCAGTTATGTATCTATATGGTGTTAGATAATAGCATAGAGATCGGACCACCTTTTTATAGTTTAACCATAGAAATCGACTACCTTTCTGGGACGTGGAAAAAACAATTAGGTGTTTATTTCTATGCTTTTAACAGAGGAAATAGAAAATCTTTATGGATAGACGGTTTACAAATTGCTCCAATTCCAGGGTATAGTCAAAATACCTTCACTTGTGACAGAATAGAACTGGCTGATTTTAATGGCCAAGTCAGCGAGTTCATTCGGTATTGGAGTGGAATTCAATGCTTCCATTATCGATTGAAGACAGAATACTGCTTGCTGAGCTGAGATGTTCGACTCAAAATATATGTGGCGAAGACCTAGTTGATAAATGCATTGTGATTTTAGCTCTAATAATTGCTGGGACACTTGTTCATAATTGGCAGAATTTGTTGCTGCGATAGTGGAAGCTGAAAAATATCAAATTAAGTAATTAGAGAAATAATGTAAAAATAGGACTTGTTACAAAACTTAACTCTTGAAGTATAACATCCCTGTTTATGTAGCGTGGTTTTTCACAAATGTGACTTCTCTACAGAGTAGTTTTTCACAAGTGTGACTTTACTATAGAGTGGTTTTTAACAAGTGTGACTTTACTATAGAGTGGTTTTTCACAAGTGTGACTTTACTATAGAGTGGTTTTTCACAAGTGTGACTTCTCTATAGAGTGGTTTTTCACAAGTGTGACTTTACTAGAGTGGTTTTTCACAAATGTGACTTTACTAGAGTGGTTTTTCACAAGTGTGACTTCTCTACAGAGTGGTTTATGCAATATTTTCTCACAGCAATTATGTCCCAATTTAGATATCATGGATAGTTGTATTGTGTAAAGTGACTTTGCTCACCGTAACTCATGTGGTCATAAATCAAAAAAGCCAAACACCTGGGTGGAATTAAAAAATGACCCTGCGGAGACACTCTGGGTACATCTCCGGTATCATCCAATGCAACAAGCAGCTTTTTGAAATTTTTATCTGGAAAACAAAATGTAAAATATTGCTTAGAGTAGAATGCTCAAAAACAAAAACACCCCCAAGATTGCGTTATTTCTCAATTACCATGCACATATTGATGTCCAGGATGGGAGCCACCTTGTCGTTGAATATTCCCGGCCAGACGCTTATTCAAGAAAAGAAGTTGAGTTAAATACGCGTCAGCTAGCAGCGACTGATGAAACTCGGGAAGACGAGTTACTTCCACACCACCCAGTAAAATCGAAAGAGCGCGCTCCTGCGATGGAACTTTGTGGTTGAGGATGTGGCGACTGGAGTTGCTGATTGTTTTAAGACTGTAATACCAGGTTGCTGGTACTTCCACACTGTTGAGAACTATTTCATTCAAAATAGAGAGGCCGGACTTGCCCCTGCTTGTGATAAGGATACGATGCGAATCCAAAATACTACACAAAATATAAACTTTCACATTTTATGAAGAAAAGGCTCCATGCTGTAAATCAAAATATCGAGAGCGAATTATTTTTACCTTTGTAAGAATTTTCTATCATTGTTGGTGTTTAAGAGAAATCTGTGTAGGCTGGCTAGACAGCCTCTGCGACTAATCGGGTTCCAGTCAGAAGTCCAGACTATATCAGGGATGTTGAACATTCCACATAACTCTGAGGTGATGCTCTGAATATCCTTCTCTACGGGCAAATTTTGAATATGCTGCTTACGAGCTTGCTTACTATTCATCTGATAAGGAGAGTGATATTACACTTTAACTGGAAAATTATTTGCTTCGAATGGAATCATTAAAATTAGGAAAATAATGATACTTAAATGAATAATAATTACGATACTACTGATAAACTTCAACTAGTAATTATAGAAACTGTAATATAATAAATGACATGAAAAATTGGATAAATCAAATCTTGTGTTTTAAATTTAACTGAAGGTTATCTGAAAAGTTGTGCGAAAATATTTTATATGGTTGGTAGTCATAAGCTGTTTATACCTACTGATTAACTTTAAATTGACATTTGATATATTGATTTTTATCAATAAACACAACTTAATCTGTTTTACCTTAAGCCATTCGATAGCTTCACATGGTAATATTCGGCTTCCACCAGCAGTGGCATGAGAACTCGAAGAACTACTTTTGAATCTTTCTGATGAAAACTTTTTCAAGAAATTATCCCATTCGGCGTATTCATTAAACCATTTAGACTGTTGAGCAGTTGAGGGTGATGGATGTGACTTGATATCGGAAAATGCATCGATTTGATCTTGCGAAAGATTACATGAATATAGAATTGTTTTAACCAGGGAGACAAAGTTTCGTTCTTCTAATCTAATACGAACGAATCGCAGAGTGGACTTATCTAATTGAAAACAAAGAGTGAATTCTGTTTATAGATAATGACTCAATTTCTTTTTGTAATGGAATATAAGTGCTATCTATACCTTATTATCATCAATATAGAATATTATTTCATCTTAACATTATCATGTATATGATCTATTAAAGTACTTAAATATAATATCGCTTACCTAAAGTCTTGCCCAATGTATTTCTCATATAAAATCCAATTTGAAGTGGCTTTGTTGCTTGACCTTGATAAATTGAATTTAAATAACCGTTGAGAATTTTCAATGAATTTTCATTAACACTTTTTTCTTTAGGAAATTTTGAAAAAAAGTCAGGATGTACAGAAAAGAAGAATGGTCTGAGAGCAGTTGTTGCTTGTTCATAAGAGAGGGATTGTTTAACAGTTGAGAAAGCACACTTGATATGATTGAATTTATTGCACAGAAACAAATTCAATAACATTATAATTATTGAAGGATTCTAAAATATTTTATTTCATTTGAACCAAATTATTGATAAGTTATGTATAACCAGAATGTCAAGATCAATAAGAATATAAATACAAATTGAATTAATTATATATGAAAGTTCAAAATCTATACATCAAGAATACAATTCAGTATATAATTGGATAAATATATCAGATACTTGTCTAGGTAATACAGTAGGAACTTAAATAATTGTCATTTATAAATATAATGTGCAAGTATATAGTATAGCTGAAAGTGTCTTTCAATATTCAAGAAAATCAGAAAGCTATATTGTATATAGTGTATAAATTTTAGGGAGATTAATCTACTTGTAAACTATAATTTTGGATAGTTGATTCAAAAATCAAAAAATGTGTTGATATTGTAATATTGTAAGTTTTTTTCATGTAATCTGACATCATGTAATTTGGTTTAGAATTAATTAAATTATAGGTAATTACTAAAATGAGAAAAGTTATGTTGAGAAAATGTATTCATTAATTGTATAACTATGGACAATGATGATAATGATATTTTATTGGTTATCACTCAAAATTGCAGTCCTTTGATAAAATATTGTAGTTAAGTTAATGTAAACATGAAAAATTTGATTAACCTGTTCTGTATTATGTTGCAAATGAAGTGTCTATCTACACTATTACAGGTGAACTCGTTATTACTGAATATATTTTTGATGAACAAGCTATTAGTTGGAAATAGTTGGAAATATTTCTTTCAATATTTCTTATGGTTAAAAATTTGAGTCAATCACCGTGCAGTATGAATTGATGAATATAAACAACTAAAGTATAGGTGATTGGTCATCTTTATTTCAGCAATATTTCTGCTGAGCTTGAGTGCTGAGTATCTGCTGTTACTAGAATTGCAGCACACAGTCAAACTTTTTGAAATCACAGCCAATGGGATTTTAGTACAGAACAGGTTAAATTTTGTTAAATCATTACAAAAAGAATAATAATATCATAAAACCATTAGTAAGACTAAAAAAATTATTTTCAGCAAATATAAGGGTGAATATATATTTTGTATTTCTGATAAGTGATAAGTGATAAACTACATCATTATAATTAAATATTAATATTATTTAGATTATTCTACATGATTTAAAAAAAATTATCCTTCAATCACAATGTAAGTTTTTAATGATTAAACATACCTGGTTCACTGTATATGAAGACTAAGAGTTTATTGATAAACAGTCTTATAAATGAAAATGATTGAAATATGAAATTTTATTAACAATACAAATATTGATGGATATTTTCAACTCAGAGAGACGTGTGATCTTTTCCATATAAGGAATACAAATTTAAAAGCATGATAAAACCTAATTTTTTGAAATTTTTATCAGTAAAACATATAAAAATAAATAAAAATACTTAAAAATCTAATAAAATTTGTCCTTGGCACTAATTCCTTCCGCAAAATCTGGGCTAGATAAACAAGTACCCACATTTATGCCGTTGAATTAATATTCACCCGGCAAAATGGAAATTATGTCGTACTAGAACTCGAGGGTCACTACTCAAAAGACATCTATCGGACGTCGTGGACTGGTTCAGAATAAACATTTCCATCCACTTGACACAGCAATGGATGTCTTTAACAAGTCATGTTGACGGTCATTCTGGATATTCAAAGATGGACATCGTGTTTATAGCCGAATATTGTTTAGTAATGAAGGTATATAATGTAACGTGGGTCGTTAACAAATAAAATATGAATATGAATATCGATGAATAATACCTTGAATAAAATGAATATCGATAACAAATATACATATTGATTTTTCGGTATTTAAACAAAATAACAATTATTATTTAAAAGAATATTTTTTTATTTTTATGAAATACATGAATACAAAATGATTTCTATAAGACTACATTCGATACACTATAAAGAGATAATGCGAGATGTTAAACAGTCATGAAGCTAAGCAATAAATTAATAATATCACAAACAGTCAAATCAGTAGGTATCTAAAATGGAAAAATAAGAATAATTTGATTAATTTATTTGAATATTATCATGTAAAATAAAATTTCAATCAATCAAATTGAAATTGTGTGAATATTGCAAATTAAGATCAGTATAATTGGTTCATAAAATTTTGGAGGAAATTTAAAAACTCACCAAACATAGCAGCTGAAAGCTCTTTCACATTTTATTTCTCACCTCTAAAATGGAATATTGAATTGTTAATCAGTAGGGAATAATTTTATTTAAAAATGATTTAATTTTGGAAATTAAAATGCTTAAAGTCTTTCCAAATCGATTTGATGTTTGTGCACAGGAATTCCATAACTTACCGCATTATTCTCTATAGTGAGATTATATTCTAGTATAACTTTTATGCACACCATAAACCATTACTTTCTTCCAGCCCAGAATCTTGGTAAATCCCTAAAATTGTGTGTTTAAAATTTAATATTGATAAAAACTATCATCAATCTCTAACAAAGAAAACATCAGAATTTAAAGATTAATTCATGATGTTTGTTTCGTTTTATTTAATTCTCTTTAACTTCTGTTGATAAAATTAAGATGGATAAAGTTTAAAAGATTTATCATTTCAGATTTATTATATGTGTGAAGGGAGTCTACATATAAAAATATGTGATTTCATTTTATTAATACCTACGTATTCAGATCATCTCAATGTTCTAAATTCTCATGGGAAAGTTTCTCTGGGCCCATTCATCTTAGTCTGTTACTTTTAATTTTCAATAAATCGAGAAAAATCATTGAAATACGTTTCGTTTTAATGTTGTGGAGTATGCAAACATGAACACTAGTTTATACATTCTTATACATTAATAATGACATTCTTACCTCTTGGTTAGGACTAGATCACCGTTCTCATCAAAGTCGTAATCTTTCCTACAATTAAAAGTAAATATAATCCTATAAAATCTGCATTTAAGTCGATTATTATCTATGAATAGGTACTCAATGAATATCTGTGAATATACTCAATGGATATCTGTGAATACTCAATGGATATCTGTGAATACTCAATGGATATCTGTGAATACTCAATGAATATCTGCGAATACTCAATGGATATATGTGAATACTCAATGGATATCTGCGAATACTCAATGGATATCTGTGAACACTCAATGGATATTTGTGAATACTCAATGGATATCTGCGAATACTCAATGGATATCTGTGAACACTCAATGGATATTTGTGAACACTCAATGAATATCTATAAACTTAGCAACTCATAGGATATTTTAATGAATAATGACATTCTTACCTTTTAGTTAGGACAAGATCACCGTTCTCATCAAAATCGTAATCTTTCCTACAATTAGTAAAATTAGTAAAATAATATAAAATTCTATATAATCTAGATTTAAGTCGATTATTATCTGTGAACACTCAATGAATATCTGTGAACACTCAATGAATATCTGTGAACACTCAATGAATATCTGTGAACACTCAATGAAT
>JAYMFX010252890.1:0-19575 GCA_036784945.1 Monocelis spectator
ACACACAACCACACGCACACAATATAATTACTATTTTAATATAAAACTATGCATTTTAATTTACAAAGAAGAAAAAAATGATTACCCAAGAATCTCTGGCAACAGTAACGTCCACATGCTCTATTACATTGCGCAAGCATGCATGCGCAAGTATTTCTTAAGTCTCTATTCTTTAGATTTAACCTTCCACAAACAGGGATTTAACATAATTTCTTGTATTTCTTCTTAATTTTAGAGGTATACCTCTAAAATTAAGAAGAAATATGTTAAATCCCTGTTTGTGGAAGGTTAAATCTGATAAATCTGAAGGCTGATGAGTAATTATACTCATCAGCAACAATGAATTCAGAAAGGCATTCTCTACTAGAAATATAAGTAGCCATTTTTGATTTTTGATATATAAAAACTAAACAGGTATAATATGATTATGATGTCTGATAATATGATAAAATGTGCTTAGCCAATAACTGTACACATAAAACTCCAATCGATAACAGAAAATCAGAGATTTACCCCATGCGTGCACAAGTCAGCAATAGGACTGTGACTTAAGTGACCCTCCAATTCTATAGAAATTTAGACTTCTCTTGGATACTACATAATCTCTGTATGCTCTTCGTATCCAAGGGGGGTCATTTTCCATTTTCCATAGAATTAGAGGGTCACTTAACAGTCCTATATTTCCAAATATTTCCAAATACTGCGCGGTCAGAACTCTTAAACCGCTTGGCCGGGCAAGTCACTTGGGCAAGTTTCAAGTCAGTGTCGGTCAGTGTCTACTATGGTCTACACGTTCAAAATAACTGCGCAAGCATGCTTGTGTATGCGTACTTGCGCAATATAAAAATTGAGCGTGTAGACTTTGGAAATTTAGCACGCTCCTGAATATCAGCGTTAAAGTTATGGAAATTTATTTGTTAATACGCCCTTAGAATACCTAATACCATATGAAGAGATAGGGCCGTATCGAAGGACAAATTAAATTTCCATAGAATTTGAGGGTTACTTTAATGGTCAATATAATATACTACTATGGAAACTTAATACGCTCTAACTTCGATACGGCTTTATTTCTTCAATGATATTAGTATCTAGGGCGTATTAACAAATCAAATTATTAGATTGCACATTTTGCCCGCGTTTCAGAACAGCCTTCTAATTCAATAGGACTGTTAAGTGACCCTCTAATTCTATGGAAATAAATTTTTATATCCAGAGAATTTCGTGGGGATAAATGTCAAACATCTCCTGTCGCTACGTGGCCTCATCTATGTTTGAAATGATGCCCTTTGCCTAATGCTATCCATCATGAATACCATAGAAAAAGTTCGTATCCAAGGTGGATTTAAATTTTCTTTGAATTTTAGGGTCACTTATTTACTTAACTGACACAGTCATAACTGCATGCAAAATCTATACGCAAAAGTTAAAGTCTACAAATTTGAGCTCAGTTTTGATTTTTTAGGAACTTGCAATGAAAAGAAAGAACGAAGATTATAAAAATACTTTCCCATATAATACATTCAATTACAAACCCAATTTTACAGAATTTAAGTCACCAGTAAAAAAAGATGAAGAGTCATCGCAAGGTATTCAAACGGATGATGAAATAATGAGACTTGCGATGGTTGGTTTGGATCCTGATGATAGACCAAATTTGAAAGGAAAACCAAAATCGAATTTAAAAAGTCCAGGAAACTTATCAACAAGTCAGCAAAATTTTAAACGAAGAGGAAATATTCAAGACCAGATAATGACAATGAATCCATCAAAATTATTTTCAGATCCAACAACTAATCAGACTCCAAGTCTTCAATCACCAAAAAGCATTCGTCCAAAAGCGGGCATAACGATTGCGACCAAACGTTCGCTAAATGTAGCTCAGAAAAATAGTCCTAATAAGCCAAATCCAAGTCCAAGTCCAAATAGTCAATCTAAAATTAAAAAGCCTTTGCTAAATATTTCACCATATACTCCCAGTCCCAATGCAAGTTTGATGAGATTTCAATCATCATCTAAAAAAAATACGGTTCCTAAACGTCTGGGATTGATATCGAATCCTAAAGATTCCAAACAGTCATCCAAATCAATTGAAGGAGACCGCCCTGCTCTTAAAATGGGGAATAACGAACTAATGAATTATGTAAATAATTTCGAAAATCCAAAATATTCTTCAGATCAAATTCATTCTTTGTTAAGCTATAAAAATTCGAGAGAAAGTAAAGAAAGCTTAAAAAGTTTCATTCATCGACACGATGTCTTCTTGAAATCTATAATGACTACGCTTGATGATAAGGATGCGGATGAAAACAAAGAAGTTGCAGAAGTTATCGATGAAGTCGGTTCTGCTAATAAGAGGAAAGACAAAGTTTTACGCTATGATTACAAAGATTTCCCATTAAAAACGAAGAAGATGCCTCCCGTAGAAGAGATAAAAAGTAAAGATTCTTTTGACAAAATTATGGGTGTATCTAATTATGGAGGTTTGAAAGCTGGACTAAATCTTGAGGAACAGCTAAATTCGCAGATTAATAAACACAAATGGGATATCTTTGATAAAATACTAAGGGGCGATGTTGGAGATTCAAGTGAAAGTTCATCAAAGAAATTGAATAAATTAGGCTCAGATTTAAAAAATAGAAGGTTAAAATTGAAAGAAATGATTGAAAAGTTAAAACTAATGAAGAAATACAAAAAAAATGGATGTCTATTTCAACAGCCTGACTTAACTAACTTTAGAGAAACTACCGAAGGAATTTCTGAATTCACTACCATTGATGAAGACGATACAACAGCATCCAGTAATGAAATGGGGGATGACTCATATTCATTATCGAATTCCAGGGGTTTTGAACCTCCAGTTTACGCTGAAACGGGTGGTGTATGGAGTGAAGAACATCTGTTGAACGATATGGATATTCTCTTGACAGATTCAGATGAAGAAATTATACAACAAGATGGAAAGTCAGATAGAACCTTTCTAAGTCGTGCCAGGCAAGGCGACTTTGACAAGATTGACGATTTAAAACCGAATCCTTATGAAGAATTCCTCATTCAAGTTCAAACTAAAATAAAATCGTACGCATCAAAGGTCTTTGAAAAGAGATTTGTCAAATTATTTATGTACGCTATTTTAATCATTCCACTGTTTCTCATATTATTTTTGAGTGCTTTCTGTTGCATCCACAATGATTGGCGATCGGGTTGCAATTCTTTATTGTATTGTTTAATTGCATTCTTTCTAATGGTAGTTACAAAATTAATCATTTTCTCATACAAGAAGTTTCGAAATATTTTTCCGTCAAGAAATCTTGAAGATATGGTTAATCAAAACAGAAGAACAAAAACGATCGTCTTCATGGGTCTTCAAATAGTTCTACTTGCGTTTATGCTCACCGAAACGATCATGACAGAGAATCCACTTCGCCTAATCGGATTAATTTATCCCATTTTGGTGCTTCCAATCGGTTATTTAATGAGCTCAAATCCTCATTTGGTCTGTTTTGATACTATTTTAATCAATTTGTTTGCGCAGTTTATCACGGGTTATCTATTTATAAGATTCACCCTCATACATAGCTGCTTAAGACTTTTGATGGAGAAGCTCTATTTTATTTTAAGTTTATATGACAATGGTTTCAAACAAATCTTCAAAGTTGATACAATCTCTTGTCGAGCATTCCACTGGATGCCAATCATGCTGTTGATTGGCATCCTGCATTTCGCAATGGAATACACGGGGGCAGTTTTGCTGTGCATGAATGTTACCGGGATCATTGGGAGATTATTCAATCAGCTGAACCATATGGAATCATCGATGCTTAGTCTTGGTATAATCATGTGGTTTTCAAATTTGATTCAAGGAGTTAAGCATTACATTTTAGTGTTAACGGATTCTCAAATTCATTTAATGTTGACTATAATATTCTCAGCGTCTCCCCTGTTTTTTCAAATGATACAAATGACTATGGGAATCCCTTTAGTGATAACCTGCACCTTAACATTTTTAAATATTCCTGGATGCGTTGTGTTTTCGAAATTACTTTATCCTGAGTCTAAGGTACCCGCTTCAATTAACTGGTTACAAAAAGATTTCTTTAATGCAGGGAGCCTTAGTTCGTCTAAAGAGAAACAAGAAAGAAATAAACAGATATTCGGTTTGAGAGGTCTTTTAAATGTGATATCGGCCGGTGGGCTCAATTCATTCAAAATGTATGGTATCCTACTGTCTTCAACCATAACTGCCATGTCACTATTTGATTGTTCTAATTATGTCTTCCGTTTGTTTTATTTTATGATGGGAGAGAATGAAAAGGGGTCTTTTATTACGGAAAAGTCATTTCAATTTCGATCTGCTGTGATCAGTCAAAACAGATTCAAGTTTGATCGACTCCTCTCTTGGTTCTTCTATCCATTTTTTGTTTCTATAGGGTTCCCTCGAAGGGAAGCTCTGTTTGGTGGGGAAATCTTATCCCGTACATTATTAGTGAATAATATCGCCTCATCTGCTGAGTTTAGCGAAATTTTGCACTCCAGATGGTATTCAGATTGTCACGCTTTATATCATTGGCGACATTGGGAGAAATTTAAAAGACCTTTTATACGCTATGGAAGAAAGATTTATCTATTTGATAAGTTTGATGTCAGTCTCATCGATTTACCTGGTCCTCATTTTAGTGGAAGATCAGAATTCATGTTATTACCTTTTATCTCTTCTCAATTATCCCTGATATATTGGGGCATCATACTCTATACATTCTCCCTCATATTGTCCACCAACCAGCAACACAAATTGAAAACCATCATGTTAAGTGCTGCATTGTCTTCGCTTCTTACCAGCTTTATGACCGCGATGGTGTCTGGCCTATTCTACTCGGAAGCAAATCAGCTCGAATGCTATAAACAGTTTGATATTGATCATGAATCAATGTGTAAATCTTTCTTTAGCCAAGCAGAAAAATACATCAAAACTAAAAACTATTCTACCATAGGCGAAAATGAATACAGCTATTTGTCTAGTCTTTGTTATGTTGTAAATAGAATGTACTATATGAAAGAAATCAAAGTTATATCGTACACGACTAAATTATGATTTCATAGACATTGAATTTATTATATGACAGTGTTGTTTACATACGTATAATGTTTTAGTTTCTGTTTTAATAAAACTTTAATAAATTGTTCATCGTCTTTAATTGATATAGTATAGCAAATGATAGATAGATAAAAAAAACGTTGTTGTTATAATACTAAACTATTAACAGACGCAATGTTTAAAGTAAAAAAAACATAGTTTTGTTAGACAATTTTTGACGGCTCCTAACAATAAATAAAAGTTTCAAAATGTCAATGAATTTAAAGAAAATAATTAAAAGATTAATCTCGGACTCTATACAAATCTCACGAATAAAAAGACCAGTCTCGTGTGGTAGTTGACATACTTATACGAAATTTAGAGCCTTAATAGGTTGTTTTTTAGTTCGGCTGAACAGAACAATTGGATTACCTCAACTAAACAAATTAGAGTTGATGAAAATGATACACATTCAATTTTATAAGCGTATATTTTCAGGAAAATAGTCATTTCACGCGATGAAACACACAGCTATGTAAAAATGGTAAGACTTATTTAATTCAGATGACCAAATATTCGTGGCTTAAAAAAACGCAACTTATCGCATTGTCAGACTTAAAAATTCGGAAGATTCTAATAGTATAATCTACCTACTATCTACGAGGGTTTACCCGACTAATTAATTGTTTGCGAGGATTTACTAATTAGGATTTGGGATTAGAGAAAATACACTTTGTGATTAGACTTTTATTATAGTACTATAAAGAAAAATATTCAATACATAAAACAAACTTTGAGTAACTTACAAGTAAAACAATTCAATTTCTAACTACTCTATACCCATATATTAGGCATTCATGTTAACAATTGCTGAACTGTGGCACTTTTGATTAGTTAGAATGGGGATGCGTTGAATAAATTAATTTGAGAGAGAGAGATGTGATATAATAATGTGGAATGCTACGAATGAATGAAATCCGTATTCGATAAAAACAACAAATGTAATTTTATGCATCGTAAACATTTCAATAAGTGGTATGAAATCCGCTACAAAATAAAGAAGAACAAATGACACAAAGCAAGAAGACAAAGATTTGAGGGGCATGTGCGAGAATTTGGGTCACGAAGATTAAATTCAAAACTGTGTCAAATCAATCGCATGAATATCTTTTGTACAGTCGGCGACATAGATATTGGACAGTTCATTGCCCTCTAATGAGTTCACTTGGTCACCGTGCGTGAATTGGGAGCCCGAACCGTCCGGTGAGAGCTGCCACAAAAACAAGCTGCCTTCATTACCACCGGAGATGAGATAGTTCTCTCCGAGCAGGAGCAGACTCGACACACCCTTAGTATGACCATACAAGGACTCTACATGAGTTAGGTTTTTACCCGAGCCGGTGAACACTTCTACCGTGGAATTTTCTAATCCGCAAGCGATAAACGAGCCCGATGGTGAACAGGCTAAGGAATGTATCATAGGGGGGTTGATTGAAAAGCCAGCCTGATAGTCCAATTCTACCAATTCTTCCATTTCAAAAATCATAACGCCAAGACCAGTACCTTTCCAATCAGACACGATAAGACGACAATCTAGACCACCTGATAATACCTGGAGAGAAGGAGAGAATAAAGGAATTAATGGACAATTCTTCTTTTATCTGAAAGAACATAAAAGAACATCAATAACAACTGTACAAGATGAGGTGTAATTTTTTTAAAACCCTACTCTCTTGTATAACTTTTGCTTGTTATGGCTATTTTTAACAGACTTGAAGCTCCTCTGTTATAATGAATACACAATATGGTCATGTACTTTTAGATAAGGATAAAATCTGTTGAAATAAGTTTATCAGTGGGGCAAGCATGGTGATGTGACATGGATATTGGTTACTTATTGCTATTGAATACTTTGATTGCATTGGCTGATTGGCCTTACTATAATGAGTGATCTCTCTACCTGTATCTGGTACTTTTTTAAAATACTCCGAGATTATGTGGTTGAGATTCAAAGCGTTTATGATTGGTTATTATCATCTAGTCTTCTAATATGCACATAATAAATTAAAAGGATTTATTTTAGCTGCTGGATATTCATGGTAGCTTAAAGTTACACTAGCTTTCATTTGATTGACACTGTTATCAGCGAAAATTAGTACTAAGCAGCATAAAAATAAGACAGTTTTGAACAATAGAAGCATTGCTATTCACGCGATACTTTACTTTAACACAATGCAATATGGTAGCACACAGACATGCAGTTAGTTGATTGGGAATAGATTTTACCTGCATTAACACTACTTTACATGGAGTACAGAGAATAAGGCTATCAGCAGACAGTAGCGAGCTGTTTATATTTTCTCACTTTAAGAAGTTCTACAACTTCAATATAATAATAATTATTATTGTTATTGGAAAGAAAAAAAGGGCATTTTCTTCTTTAGTTAAGTAATTAATTGAGTGAGTGTGGACGCCTTACTTGCCAAGGTTTGTTGGATCTGAACTTCACAGATGAGCAAATATTTGTATGTTTATTAAGAGTTCGCACGATCTCGCCCGTGTTGCTATCGACTATCAGTATTTCCCCATTATCATCCGCCGCAGCTAATCGACACTCCGATTCTAACAGATCCAACGAGTTAATTTCATCACTGTTAACCTGAAGAAAACAAAACAAAAAATATTCCTCCATCATTCAATTCAATTCAAGAAAAAAAGCAATGAGCAAAAAATTAAAGAATTTAAATATTGAGCCGTTTTTAATTAACGAAAATCAATTAATGAAAGACTGCGTCTGCACCATGATGCATCGCCAGGAAAGGACAATGTCAGAAATCACATAAATCATTTTTTTTTACAAAAATGAGACTTTTAAACCAACTTTTTTGTAGCCCTTTGTAATAAGGAAAATTTTCACGAACTTTGAGACTAATTTTCTATGTCACGGGGATAGTTTCGGATTTAGTTATCTTCGGTACGAACTTATCTTTATTTCGAGGATTTCTATTGTCTTGCACGTGCAAGCACTGGTTGCTGCAGACGCTATCTTATTCAGAAGCCGGATTAAATAATATACATACAAGCGAAGCACATAAACAAAGAAAAGCTAACTCGATCCAAAAGTAGCCTCGTACTATCCTCTCGAGATATACAAAACAACGTCCACTTTGACTAAAAATATGACCAACAAACGTATTCTGGTTAGCTACAATGATTTCTATCAACTTTTATAGAATATTTTCAGACTTTTCTTTATCAAAAAAAAAAATATTATACAAATAGCGCTTCTAAATTCTTTTCAGGGTGTCCGCGATTAAACCGATGATGTTCGACATCCCAGTCAATAAGAATCCTTTACATTAAATATCTGTTTTATTACGTCGCTTCTAACAAGCACGGCTTAGCAAAATGCATTATCAAACAGAGGAATTCTAACAGGAAGACAACTGATTTGTAAACTACTACATCAAATATTTTCCTAACGAGGTATAAATGTTGCAAAAATAGAATTAGACAATATTTTCGACATCAGGATTGCAGCAGATTTATCCTACCATCCATTATGATCAGATTGATTATAGAAATATATAGATATGTATAAATCATATTCCGGGGTTCTATTCAGAAAATTGAAAATTTTCACAGCTTTTTTCCGGTCCCGGACACCGTGTCATTCAGAAAAAGATGACAATTTGATGGTCATATTAGCGGGAATTTTTACACTCTGGTAACAGACAAGTGTTGAACCCAACACAGAACGCTGTAATTTCTCCTGGTGCTATACTGATTCGAAAGGAAACGCTTGCCTTATTCCATATTTAAATAATAGATGTTAAGTAAGTCAGTGTTTTCCAGTAAAAAAATTCGAACATTCAAATTTCAAATATACCCTGTGTGTATTATAAGAATGAAATCATTTTATTACAAATTTCTACATTATAAATAGATGGTATACCACAATTAATTTCTTACCTCCCAAGTAGTCACTGGTTCTTCAAAGTTTCGAGTATCCCAGACTTTAATCTTTTTGCCACTAGCAGTGAACAACTTTTCGGAGATATTTTTAGCAAATAGAACTACGGAACATTCAGCCTCAGTATCGACTTCTTTAACTGATATAGGGGTGGCCTGTTGTTTAGGAGACCACAAACACACATTCCCATCATCACCGCCCGATGCTAAGATGTCTTCGCTTGATAGCGATAGTGAATTCACAGAGTTAAGATGACCATTAGTGAGTTTACAAGTGTAGGCAGGTAAAACAAATGACATAATGAATAAAATAATAAGTCAGTAAATAAATAGTCAATGATAAGGAGCAATTAATCGCAGTTATAGAGATTCAAAGCTTGGCCGCGATGGTTGAAGGTGGCAAAAAAGGGGCGACTTCCAATAAGATCCCAAGTTCTAAAATGAAGAAATAATAAACTTGAAAACATTGATCTGGCTAAAAACAAAATCTACAAAAATATTGAGATAGCTTAATTCTAGCCACTCTTCAAAAATTTTAATAAGATATACAACAGTAAACAAACATTATTATCAAATATTGAAATGTGATTTACTTGTTATCAAGTTCGGCTGTGGCGCGTATCTCTTTAAATTCTCCAGCAATTTTCACAATAGCAGTAATTGTTACAATGAATGCAGCAAGACACTGTACCAAAATCTATGCATTAAATATTGAGATTTATTACATAATTATCAAATTGATAAGACATATCAGTCTTATAAATCAGTCGTTAACACATGAATATAGAATGTTTTGTGAGATCTAGCAATAATTAGTTATTGAAAGTTGTTAGAATGTAATAGAATGAATCATTCATTAAGTACAACTTACCTTAAATGGTGACTTCAGTAAATAACATTAAAGTATAATTGATTAGATATATACCCTAGAAGTGTCTTTTATCTCACAAATAGTATGACAACACCACTTTCCTACAACTACATGGTCTACCAATGGAAATAGTTAAACAAGAACATTATTACTTAATCATTTTGAGTCTAAATGAATATACAAAGAAATACATGACCAATACTTCCAAAAATAACAATCTCTTTCAAAATGGCTTCCATAAAAATAAAAACCTCCAAATCAGAAATTTAGAAAGAGAAAGATGTCTTAAAACTTTAAATTTCCTTATCTAGGTGACAGAATTAACCAACAATGCTCTAATTTATTCAACAAAACTTAAATGTATCTTATAGATCACAATTTCCTCAAATCTCATTTATGTACAAAGAAAAACTGTATTCATGAAATCAGCTACACTGCTACATATATATGGAACATCTAAAAATCAATCCACTCCTGTTAACCTTGCTAAAAAAATATGTCACATTGGTTGTTTCTAAGTAAACTCACAGTTTATTTGTTTTAACTAATACATTTTCAGCTAATGCATGGACTATCAATAAGGTATGTAATAAAAGCATAACATATCACAATTAACTATACACATGTTAGATATTAATATTTCATCATGGGTACTAGTTCTCCTGGGTACAAGTTCACCTGTTCCCTTCTACATACCATACATATCAAACAATAAAAAATGTAATATCACTTACATCAGCAGGTAAGTGGTGGAAATCTTGTTCTGTGAGTCTTAAGTATAAACGATCTATAATCAAGAATAAAATGTGGGTGGCAAAATACATTAGACTTCATTGTGGCTGATATTATTAGGTTTTTTTTATTTATGGAATGGAAATAAATTTATAAATTCCATTTATAAAAATGGAAATAACGATAATTATCTACTTTTCTATCTATCATAAAGTCATTATAGAAACATTTACTACAAGGATTTTATCTTCAGATTATTATATAATCCATTGAGACAGCTGTGGTTTCCTTCAAATGTTCAATTAAATAAATGCAATATGCCCTGATTCCTTATCATGTATGAAATTAAATCATACTGAAAAAAGGAATCAGCTCACTATTCTATCACCAGTCATCTCAGCAAATTAATAGGGAAGCATATAAAAGCCTAGTGCTAATATGGTTAAGATAGGTATATAGGCCCACATTTCTATAAATAGTCATTTTAAGAATAATTCATTCATATTTAGCATCCTAATAAAATTAAGTTTCATGAATGCTAAAAATGGGCATATAAGTAAAACCTTTTTTTGTACATTCACTTAAAAAATATAGCAACGAAAACTAAATATATTTGTTGAAAGCATTCTTACGTTGCACAGCAGAGTAGGCAGCATGAAACATTAACAGGAGTCCTATAATAACTATGGTCTTTGAGAAACTCATCTCATTCTCGGCTATGTAGATTAAGCGTAAAAATGAGCATATGACATGATTAAAACAAATCATTTAATTTTACAAACTTTTTAAGGTTTAATAATTTAATGGTACAAAAATTAGATACTTTCGGATCAGTCTACTAAAAAATCTCGGTTTTAAAAAAGTCAGCATATGGACTTTTGAACTAGTACTTATTTTATTTTTGATATGATGGTCACTTGAATATTTATATCTCTTGATATTATTTGTCACTGTCTGTTTATATAACTTAAAATAATGTTATATCATTGTCGCTATGTTGCTAAAATGCTAGATCTAAGTTAAATTTTAGTAATCACACACATCAAATGGAATTCCCTACAGTTCATTCATGCATTTCTGTATGAATTTCTCATATGTTAACACGATTTATAATTTTTTCGATTAAAAATATTACATTGACATGCTATAACAGAAAACAGATGAAACAGATCCTATATAGATTTAATTCAATCAATAGAAATTAATCATGCCTTTATTTTGTATTTGTCAAATATTAATGAGTTAATTGCTTAATGTCTATTTCATTAGATATTGAATTGGAACAATATTTCCAAGAACTATTTTGTAGATTAGAGTAATATACAGACAAACAATACAAACAGTTTGCTCATTCCAGTTCCAGATTGCATTATTGCATTATTCCAGATAAGCATTATTTTGCTTATCTCTTCCATCCTAAAAAACCATTGTCTTAATCAGGATATTTGGCTATGCAGACTGATTTTGTTGAAATTGATTAAAATAGGGATTAAACAAATAAATAATTTGCATAATAAAAAAATATTGCACCTTAAACTTAGTGGCAAAGTATAATATGTATATATGTATCTCAAATTTTGGATATTGTTGAATAGCATTTTCCTTTTTGTAACACATTATGTCATTAAACAAATAACATAGTGTGATTTGCTTGAAGGTATGGTATGTACCTGTAATACATTTATAACTGCCATAATATAAGGAAATATTTATTATTTGAAAATAAGTTATGGGCAACTCCAATTAAACATGGTGTTGTAAAATTATATTTTTACAGTATAATTTAAAAATTGCTCTAATCCAGAATTTTGTTAAACTAGATAGAATATTTGGTATAGTAGTCCATTTATGCAAATTTGACTATTCTTGACTATATGTTTCTAAGTCATTATATTCAAATATGAATTTTTATTTTTAACTTTATCATTGTAGGTTATGGATGAAAATTTTAAATTAAAGAAAAAATTGAGAAAATTTAAAGCTAAAAATACAGAAATCAGTGTTGAACTACAAAAGAAGATAGAATTAGAAAGAATACAAAATATTTTAAATGATTCTGTTCCAAAGAGGCAGTAAGTTAATTAAACTGATTTTAGGTTTTATAATGCATGCATTCCTTTTTAGTTCTACAATAATTTGTAAACTTATAAATTTCTCAAAAATGACTAATAAACAAAAAAATCATTGTATGACAATTATACTGAGAAACAAAGATAGGTAACAAAATTTTACAATTTTACATAACCACTTCATGAAAATACATGCAAGGAAAACATCCACTTGAGGAATGACTCTCAGTGATTTGAACACCTATGTACATACCTCCATATCTTCTATTAAAACTAATCACAGTACATATTTCTATTTTTAAAGTGCTTAATATTTTATTTGATAAAATTTTAGTATTGCAGTTCAAACTGATGTTGCTGATCATAGATCTGAAAATGAAATAAAAAGAGAGCAGTTATTTTACAAGTAATGTACCATTTTAAAAATTTATTTTTTGTATCATATACCTACTCATTGTATCATGATATTTATGAAAAAAGCCACAATTTGTTTATAAAGAATTCACCTTTTTTCTCATTAAATATCATTACTGCTGCTTTTGAGCAATTTAAAACTTTCATAATAAAGTTTGAATTAAAATGTTAAATTTACCTGGTGCTGTCAAGTTATAAAGACCAACTTCCAGGATGAATTTTCTTTTCACTTGGTCATTGGTATTTCTTATAAGGTCTTTTAATCCAGTTTATTTTTGTTTTCTCTTGAAATTATTTACAAAATATCATGTGTCCGAATTGTGTATCCAAAAGAACCTATGATAGTAGGTATTATACACCTAATTATTGTTACTCTAATAGCAAAGCAGAGGTAACTGTAGAACTTGCATTCTTCAACAATCACAACTCGAATTCGCAATGAAAAATAGAAATGAGATAAGAAGACTTAATTTCTTCTTCTGGAGCCTGTTTCACGTCGAAAATTCTTAAGATATGATTATTAGAAAATAAGAATAATCGACGTAAAACAGGCTCCAGAACATAAGATTATTCTTATGTTCTAATAATCTTATCTTAAGAATTTTCGACGTGAAACAGGCTCCTGATCTCATTTCTACAGCCTTCTTTCGGTGAAATTTGTGCTCATAATAATTTGAATGCTTTCTTTCTAAAACCCTGATAAATCTATTTTAGATTAGTTACTTCACAAAATGAATTGAGGAGAATAAATGAAAAGGAATGTAAGAAGTATAAAGAAGTTCATCAAAAACTTGAAGAATTAAAGGTATGTAGGTATATCTGTTACATACATACATACCTATATTAAATCAATCAGTTATTAGGAGGTAATTATTTATGATTAGCGAGATAAATTACATCATTATAAACTGTATTAAATCCATAGACATTTATTTCTTTGCTGTATGACCATTAATGGCCATCGAAGAACCAAAACACAGCACAGAAAGGTAGAGATATAACAAATCATCAAATACAATGTGATGAAATAGAAACAAATTACTATAATCAATTTAACAAATGATGTTTATCTACCAGCATCGTTCAATAAATCGGCACCTCAAAAGCTTAAATTTTAGCAAATAAAATGATGTCTATGTTTTTTTTATTTGTAGATCACTAATTCTAAGTTAGAGGCTGAGATTGTTCAATTAAAAGATATGAAGAAACAGAAACATAATGTTCTAACAAAAAGTGAGTTTTCTATCTATAAATTATATTACTCCATATCGATGTTGCAATGTTAATTTCCGTGAAAATAATTTCTGATATTTCGTAATTGACCGTTAAAGTAACCCTCCAATCTATGGAATTTTGTTTGTTAATGTATCTGGGTCAATATCGCTGGCTCAGTTATCGTCCGCTTTTTCGTGATTCAGAAAAATCCAAAGATTTACATGGATATGTCGAAATATAATAGTTATTCATCAAATGATATGAATATCAATAATTTATCTGTTAATTCTATTGATATTCATATCATTGCTCTGAATAACTGTATATTATCTCCCATATATAAATGCATGCAGGCTTGTTTTTGGTGTCTTTTATAATGCTTTAGATATACTATAGAAAATTATTTAGCTTAATAGAAAATTCTGAATAAGTGTCTAAGGAAAATGTCTCTCTATGGTACGTACCTACAAACAAGTTTTATGATTAATATTTTTAGATCAAACTCAACCAGATGCCTTAAACAAAATCAAAGCTGAAAATGAGAAACTACATCAAGAACTTCGAGGATTAGATGATGTGTGATGCTTTTAAATTTTATGAATAATTTATAAATTACTGTTTGAATAATTCTAGCTTTTCATGATAATTTTTATTAATTTACGAACACAGAATATATCTATTCATGTAGGTGTAAAGAAAAATATATTTCCTATCGTTTAATTGTAATTTTAATTTTAATTTGTATAAGTTTATTGTAGTTCTCGAATCATTTAGTGACGCATTTATGGTAGGTATATTGAATTTAATAGATACATAGCTATGAATAAATTATACCCATAAACACATAATATGTATTACCTACCTATACCTATGTTTAATTATTTTAGAGCTTCTTTGAAGAAATAGAAGATCTCAAGTATTCTTTGAAACAATCAGTAAGACTCAATGAAGCTTATGAAAAGTGCTTAAATACTCTTTGCCAAAAATTTAATTTACCCTTTCCTCAGTTATAATAACTTAAATATACATATTCAATTAGGTATATACAATATATTATTTGTAAAATCATGTACATTAATTTTGAGTATATAAAATCACTATGACTTTCGTTGTTTGTCTATTGTTCCATAATTAGAAAATTAAAGCTGTATTATTTCTATATATAATTACAAAATCCTCAATACAAAATAACTAATATTGGTATGGTATATATATATATATATATAGGCTATATTATATGTACCAATACGAGGAAGGTGTTTGGAAAGGGTACGATGAAAAACGATGTTTGGCTAATGTCTTATGTACTTTCACGACTTGAAGATGTTTCGTTTGGTCGTGTTGCATGTCGACCATGTTTAGTTTACGAATTTTAAGTCACATTTTAAAATTCTTCGTCCTTTTACCCTTACGTCCACGTCGGTTAAATTTGATTTTGTGAAATAATTGAGACAGTACTAGGTATAATATATGAATATTAAAACATTTGTTAAATTTTCGAGCAATAACTCAATTTCCACATTGAAATGCAAACATAATGAATAATATAATAAAGCTTAGGGTGTATTCATCTTAATGAGACTTAATTAGGCCAGGTTTTTAAGTGGTAGTATTTAGCTAAGCGTTGTGTTACCGAGAGGTAGAAATAATAATATTCCAATGTTTATTGTCTTAAGATAGATAGGTAGGTACATAGATAATGTCTAAAATATTTCTAATTAGTTTTCGTTTACCTTTTACTCCCTGGGATAGGTAAGTCTCCATAATTTTCTTAAATGTTAGGCCTATAAACTATTTTGCTGTAATTTTGTAAAATGACTTCAATCCCTAAATAAATTATTTAATTCCATGACCTTTTAGGTATCAGAAATAGAATTAAAAAATCAGATCAAATATATTTTTTAATAAATTAGAAATTCTATTGAACTTACAAAATATAAATTATCTAAAATTTGAAATATTTTACAACAATATTTAACAATGTACTGCACCTACCTATTTCAGTTGTTTTAACATTATTATAGAGCATTTTTTAAATTCATATTTCTAAAAAACTAATTTAACAAACAGCCCTCCTATATTTGAATGAATTAGATAAGTACACCCTTTGATAAAATAACTACATCATATTCACACTATACAAAATTATAGTACAACAAATCAATAGATTTCCTCTGATTAAAGTCTATAAGTAGGTATAAGTATGTCGATGGACAACACAAATAAATAGATACGTAGATATAATAAATTGATTCATTTAACAAGTTTATTAAAATCATTCGGGAATCAATCTTCAAAATCAATATAATATTAACGTGTTATTGATTACAATCTAGAAAGACAATCAAGGCATCAGCGGTTAGCAATAGTACTAAAAATACATAAATTGATTGGATGTAGAAATGATAAAAGGTCACAGTACACTCGAGTCTCCGGGCTCCGTCTTACTGGCAAAGTTCTGCTTCTCCAGGTCAGTAATGGACGAGGACATATTAAGCAAAGCGTCCATTACTTCCGCACAAACATCGTTGGGGTTACGCGCCGCTTCCAAATAAACGAATAGATCTAAGATGAAAATACATTTGCAAATTTAGTCCTACATCCTATTTAGGAAGAGGAAGAGAAAGAGGAAGATGAGAGTCATCTTACTGGAATTATCTCTTGCATAAGCTGAGCAGAAAATATTCAGCAGAGTAATCAACTCATCGGAATCGCCATACACTCGGAAATACGAAGTCGTGCGTCTACAATACAATACAATAGAATACAATAGAATATAAGATTAATCCATCGAGTTCCATTTGCAGGTAGAGAGATCACACACTAACTAGCCCTATCTGAAGAATGCAACGCTGGCTGAAATCGGCATTGGGGAGACAATTAGAAACATGGCAGCTGCAGGCAGGCGAGCTTAATCGCGAGTTTCATTCCTGATTAGAAGTCAGCCATTACAATTCTTAGCGAATCACAGTTGAGTATTCGTTGATGATTTTCCTGGAGAATTTGATTTTCTATTTGTCTCCACAATTTCAATTAGATGACCACTCTATGTATTCACACATAATTACATCTCTATGGTAACAACTTACTTCGCTTTGCGCCATATATACACGGCAGATGAGTAATTCCTTTCAGCCATATTGTGGTAGAGAATCTCCTCGACTGATCGCTTAGATTCCCAGTTTATATCTGAGGAGAAACTCTTAACTCCAGGACTGGCCTCGCTCCCAGGTACCAATTCACTATCGGGCAGGACTAAATGACGGTTCAATGCGTGACTTAGCTCATTGATGACATCAGAAGCATTCGTCACCGCGGCCAATCCACCAATCCCTCCTACAAGCGATTCCACCATCTTGTTGTGCGACTCAAACAACATAAATAGATGCGTGTGCAGTTTATTGAGCTGACGACAAAGAGCCAGGCGCTACAACAACAAATACTGACATTATTTAGGGAGTTTAGATTTATAAAATAACGTGTTTGAGTGGCGCACTAGCAACAGATATTAATAAATGTAGATAATAAGATCGCCAAACTTTCCTACACTATGGGCTCAATCTATTTATAGATTTATCTAGACGGAGCTCAGATGCAGAGTAGTATAGCACGGATGTGTTATCAGTTTTAGAGAGGAATTCCTTGATTCTATTTATAGACTTACCTAGTCGGAGCTTCGATGCAGAGTAGTACATTCAGCACGGATGTGTTATCAGCATAGAGATCGGACAATTTATTTTCTCTTGACAGAGAAGACGAAAAGAAAGTCCGATCTCTATGGTTATCTGATTTTAGAGAGGAATTCCTTGAGTCTATTTATAGATTTACCTACAAGACGAAGCTGCAATGCAGAGCAATACAACGCATAAATTCAGATCTATGCATAAATAGTCAGTTTAGAAAATTTAGATCTTTAAGAAAAAGCAACCAATATAGTATTTTGTTTAGTCAAGCTTTTCCTCTCTATATATTTTCAAAATTATATAATAATTTCTTTAAAAACATTTGCTCACGATATGTAATAATTATGATAACGCATGCGATAAAAAAGCAATATTTTAATTTTACCTAAATGTTTAATCGGATTATTTCGAAAGGAAAATTTAATTTAACTGAATGTTATTGAGAAAATATCTGACAATTGTCATATAGAAATAAAGATTAAATGAATTTAAGAATTGCAAGCTCGAGATAAATAGCGAGCAAAACAAATTAATGAAATTTCATGGTGACATTCGTAGATATATGGATGAAAGCGAGAATATTAATATGTAGCGGATTAATAATCGACTAGAAAAGGCAAGCTTGCAATCATTTAATTACAAATTTAATAAAAGAAAAATGATTGCAAAGTAATTTTCTTTCTTTTGAAATATCAGCGAGCAATATATTTTGCACTTTATAACTCCAATCAGCCAAGAACAAGAAGAAATTCGTTTTAATTTAAAGTTTTCTTGTAATAATTTATTCTAGTGTCAGGCAATGTTTTGCTAACAATAAATACAAATTAAAACTACGTGACAGTATTTAAGGAAATTATTTATATTCTTTAAGAAGAGCTGCATTACTTAAAGTAGTAGAAAATTAAAGGTGATGTTGAATTTACCATATTTATTTATTTAATAATAGTTTCAGTATATTATTACTTATAGTAGTAGTAGGTAGAATAAGTAAAATTAAAATTATTTATTAAATCTAGGCATGTGAAATGCAATCTTTTGAAAAAATGTAACTTCATGAATCTCTAATTTGAATGACTGTCTGATGTGGATTACAAGAACACGCGCCCGAAAATGAATATTAATGAACTAAGCAAGGTATTCTTCGAGGAAAAGTTACATCGGATCGTGAAGAGACAGCAAAAAACACGATATTCATAAACCCAATACTTAAATGGGTTAGTACAAAATAAGCGCACCTAACCCTGTGCTATTAACGCTCACATTGCTACTGAAAGAGAGAGCGGTCAGTTTAAGATAATTCCTAAAGAAAAATGACATTAGAACACCAATTGAATAGTGAAGATATGTTCTGAGATGACTGTGAGTGAGAGAGAGTGAGAGATATTCTCTAAGATGATTGTGAGTGAGAGACAGTGAGAGATATTCTCTGAGATGACTGTGAGTGAGAGAGAGTGAAAGATATTCTCTGAGATGACTGTGAGTGAGAGACAGTGAGAGATATTCTCTGAGATGACTGTGAGTGAGAGACAGTGAGAGATATTCTCT